>JAGDQP010004021.1:0-33624 GCA_022664845.1 Lepisma saccharinum | reverse complement strand
GAAGATACATACCGGTGTACAGAAACTTGACAATATAAATATATATATGTAAAGAATTAATACCACCGTAAATGTACTTGATGTTATAATGACACTTTTTCGTTTTTTGCTTCTGGAAATAAAGTAATACAATGTTTACTTACAATTTTGAAGATACAGACCGGTGTACAGAAACTTGACACAAACACGAAAAGGTAGCAATCATTCACCAAAGGCGTGGTCATGATAAAGAAATGAAGAAAATACAGAGAAACTAGTGATGTTGATGAGTAGCTCTTCTGCCAACTGAATGCTAACAATGTCAAGGTTATGAAGAGGGAAACATTAATAAAGTAACCCCAAAAAAGTTCAAAATGCTGAGAGAAGTGGGGACGGATTATTATTATTTTATTTCTTTTTCAGGAAGTCTCTTACCGATTTCTACTTCCCTTGGTCCTTAATTCCTTCTCCATTTAGTGCTATTTTCATTCAACTTAGTAATTTTCCCGTTTTCATGGCCTGGCCACTCCATTACCCAGTTTTCAGTTGGCAATAGAGCCACTCTTCATCCCCACTCATTTCAGCGATTCCATCGTTTCGTTATTGTGACCATGCTTTTAGCGAAATGTTGCCATCTTTTTTTATAGTTTTGTGACGTTTCCGTACACCAGTCTGTGTATTCAAACATATAAGTAACCTTTATTTCTGCTTTATTTCCAGAAGTAAAATAACAAACATGTATCATTACCTCAGAAAGTAATTTTTTTTCTCATAAAGTGAAAGGGTTTAAACTGTAATATAATTAATCAATAAAGGAAAATAATAACGATAATTTGATGTCATAAGAAGGTTACTTTCATTATATATACCATTATATGATTATGAAGGATCTACAGAATCTTCTTAGCATTCATTTTGGGTAGTTAAAGTTCTTAAACTATGCAATATTGAATTTGTATTCAGCCGCCATCTTTGTTTACACGCTGCTAAGGATTAAAGAATCTCTGCAATTGTTTGAGAAGAAATCTTTGGAAAGAAACGGGCTTAGTGAAGCACCGTGTCCTGGTGCTCAGGGATCGTTCTTCTTTTGAAATATAAACAGAAAATATGATTTTAATTAGATTATGTAAAATGGAGATGGCTTGAGTATTTGATTGAATAATATAGCGATCAAGTACATTTGGATAAAGTAAGTTCTTATGTGATATGCTTTATAATTATATACATATACCGTATATATTTGTTCGAATTGAATGTTATGTATGATCAGAGTTGTGAGAAGTAATTGCAACAATGTTCGTCAGATTAAGTTCCATCGGCTGCTGCAAATAAATCAGATTAGCACCTACATCTTCGTATTGAACCTATGCTCAGAATTGCTTCAAAATAGTTTTGAATGTAAGTCCTCTAAGATTAACAATTGGCGCAGTAACGGAGTACGAAGATGTCTGGTATGCAATTTCACTTTGATAAATTAGATGTCAACGAGTCTAATATTCATAACTATCTAGAGCGCTTAGAATTTTATTGTCAAGCGCATAAAATAGAAGAAGGGCAACAGTTAAGTTTGTTATATTCAGTTATGGGCTTAGGAGCATTTGATCTGCTCAAGAATGCTTGTTTACCAGAACCAATGAGTCAGTTTACCTTGTCAAGTATTAAAGAAAAGTTAATTGCCATCTTTGATAGGCAACATTCAGAAATTTAGTAGCATTATCGATTCCATTTAATTAAACAGATGAAATTTGAAGCGGTGCAACAATTTGTAAATAGAGTAAATAAACAATGAAGTGTAGTTGATGATATGAGGGAAGTCAATTTCCAAGTAAAGGACTTACATTTAGTAAATTGGATCGATACTCAAAAAGTCGAATCTAAGTATAGGAAATATTGGTAGACCTACGGAAGTCGTAAAATTGAATCAGGTGTAACTATATGCATGCTTACGGACGATGTACGGCATGTAATGCTCTTTGCAATACTTTGTCACCAAAAGGGACATTTTAGCCGTAGCCCATTATTGCTAAGCAAATACTGTAAAAGTAGTTAAACTACTTTAGAGTATGCTGAAGATACCACTATTAATCAGGTGCAGCATTTTCATATAGATAATGTTCTATGCATTGAACTTGTATTCAGCTCACCGACTAACAATGAGCTCCAAGATAAAGTAATACGCATAGCATTGCATTTATTGTAGACACAGGGGCATATGATAACCATCTCATTGCAGCGTTTACAGACCCTGCCATATGACGTCGATATGGTACTGTACCATGTTACAAGAACATATAACTAATTAATGGTTCCATCTTG
Source organism: Lepisma saccharinum (assembly GCA_022664845.1). Lineage (NCBI taxonomy): Eukaryota > Metazoa > Arthropoda > Insecta > Zygentoma > Lepismatidae > Lepisma > Lepisma saccharinum. The sequence goes on along the minus strand of JAGDQP010004021.1, from coordinate 31,329 downwards.
TCGGCAATTCGAGAAATTACATTGTATATTCAGGTGTATGATAAGATATATCAAATGAGATTCACTGTTATCAGGGATATGCTGACACGACAAATTATAGGACGAACTGGTTTAAATATGATATTTCCAAATTTGCTGCAATTTTGTGACTCGAACAGAAATGAATATAGCAAAACATGGTCTAACTCTAGAATGGCTAATAAAGGCTTACCTTCATCGATACCATAAGCGGCGGTACAGCCTACCTTATTATCTTGTATTATCTAGTATATGCTTTTAAAACGTCATTAACAACAAATGGCCGCTTATCAGTAACTTCAGTTTGATAAGTTACAGAAAATCCTAGAAAGTCAGTTAGAAGCTATGAGAAATGACTCACATTAGTTACTGATAGCTGAGGAAGACAGTACGAAAGTTATAGATAATAATCATTGTATTCATACTCAAAGTAATCAAAGTAATTTCTTGCTCGGCATGAGTCAAAAGTTTAAGGAGAAAGCTATTAAGGTTAAGTTAGAATCTGACATTCCACTGGTTGGTGAAACTGTGTTAAGCATATCACTTCAAAATATCATTCTGGACTTATTGGAAGAGTCTCAATTCCCTTATGCAAGAGAGTATAAGGAGTTGGCGTAATACTTGAAGGAGATTTGAAGAGGCCCTCACAGTCTTTTCCAAAGGCTCTGAGCCTGGATTTTGTCATTCGTAACAACATCTCCTTGATTATCTTTAATCAAGGTCGTCTCCAAGAATCTATGAGGTGGTGTCTATATTTATTTTAAAGAACGCTGATAAGGGTGTAATGGAACGAAAGGTAATTCTAAAGGAGCAAAATAGGCTTAAGTCAGCATTATCCTTGTTATCAGAATAAAAAGATAATTTTGATGGTAATTACCTGGGGACAGATCAGAGTGATAAGGGTGAGGAAATGTCTACAGACGAAGCACACGTAATTAATCGTGATCATAAATTGTGTGGCGGGGGATTGGATGATGAAGATACGAAAAGTTTTTTTTTTCAGCGCAGAACTGGTGTATACCATCTGAAAATTTGGATATGATTCAATGCATATATCCAGAAGGTTTGTACAATACTACAGAGAAATGCTTAGGAGCAAACAGGATGTCAGAGTACGATATGAATAAGAAAAATGTTAGCGAGAATCAGTTACAGAGTAACTCAGTTACAAGAAGCATTAGGAGCAAAACTGATAGTGGTGAGGAGCAGGTGGATATAAGTCACTCGCTATCCAGTCCATCTAGTTCGCGAAAATCAACAGTGACTGCCAAGGTCCCCAGCAGTTGATCCCTAGAGTAATCCCCAGCAGATACAGTTGATATTCCACTAGAACAGTGAACTATAAAGAAGGGGAGAACAAATCATACGAAGAAGAAGGGAATAGACTAGGATACGGCACTTGTTAATAAGATCACAAGGCTAGGACATCAACATGCATTGGATAATTTAGATTTTCAAACTTTCAGAGAATTGGTTAAAGAAATGTTTGCTGATAGAAACGACGATCTGGAGATGTTGTACTTAACACCCTATGGAGACATTTCTAGTGCGTGAAAGGGGAAGGATGCTGTTTATAGAATCCGTGCAAATGTTTAAGAAGAAATCTTTAGAACGAAACGGTCTTAGTGAAGCACCATGTACTGGTGTTTAGTGATCGTTCTTCTTTTGAGACATAAACAGAAGATATGATCTAATTAGATTATGTAAAATGGAGATGGCTTGAGTATTTAATTGAATAATATAGCGATCAAGTAGATTTGGATAAAGTAAGTTCTTATGTGATATGCTTTATAATTATATATATGTTCGAGTTGAATGTTATGTATGATCAGAGTTGTGAAAAATAATTGCATAAATATTCGTCAGATTAAGTTTAGATCGGCTACTGCAAATAAATCAGATTAGCGCCTACATCTTTGTATTCAATCTATGCTCAGAATTGCTTGGATATAGCTTTGAATTTAAGTCCTTTTACATTAACACAGGCAACGTCCGCCATCTCGTGATGTCCAGCTACGTACTCAGCTTTCCTTTAATTTCACTCTTAGCTTTGAGAGTTTTACCCCTTCCGTACAGCTGAGAAAGGTGGATTGTTTGGAGTGAAATATGGTGCAGTTAGATTTTTTAAAAAAGAAAAGGTCTTCAAATAGGTATTTTATATGGTTATTTAAAAATAAAAGCTACTTTGTAAGTGAAACAACATTACAGCTTCTACAGTATTTAGATATCTAGCATTACTTCAAATCGATCAACAAAAAGCTGCAGATTGAAAACACTGAAACCGTCAACAATTTTTTTTAAAATTAACTCAATTTCTGAAATATTTCTTACAAACTTACTGTGTAGTTTATGCAGACATAACATATCATCGTTGATGGCATTACACTCTTTCACACCTGAAATAAAAGTAGGCATTGCATCAAGAAACTAGATATGGTTAAAGCAACACTAACAAACATTGGTAACTGCATTTGCTCACATTGAACATGAAAGTGCACATCTGATAACATTATTAAACAAACAACCTTGACATTCATTTATTTATTAACTTCTTCAACAGAGGAAAGGATCTTCGATTACGGAACGTTGGATTTATGCTAACATATGCCTGAAAACGGATATTGTATTATAAGCAGTAATCAAACATTTAAGAAAACAGATACTTATTAACAAATCGAGGAAATAATGAAAATATTTAAACAAACTTCAATTAATAAATAGTATCTATATAGAGAAGAATATAAGAAGATAATCCTTTGTTTTATAATATTCCCATTGTAAGATTGTATTGTTATTTATTGCTCCAAATGATTTGCTAAACCATAACATTATAGCTCTCATGAATCGTTGAAGCGAAGCGAACGGCACTTCATAAGACATCACTTTGCACTTCGTTTGCAGCACATCAACGAAATGGATTTTGACTCAATGTTGCACAGTGATGACGATCATTAAGAAGATTCTTAGCCAATAAAATTGAAAATCGGACAAGACACGAAAAAGCAATCACCTAAAAATCAATGTGTATTTTAACGTTGAATTGCATTAGAGTGTATTGTCGTCTAGTTATATCAACTCTGCTCCTGGTTAAAAAAGTTGGATGGTTGTTTCACGAAAAAAATGGCTATAAATTCTTAACATAAACAGTATAATAAACAGAATAATTAAATTGAACAAATTTATCATTTTATTTTGAAAGCTATTATACGTACCGCTCCTTGGGTAATAGTATGGTGTACATTTACAGTATTCCTTCATGTAATTCATTCTGCATTCCATATGACAATTTTCTAAATTGTACACCGAAAATGTTGTTAGGTTAACTTCGTCCTCATATACACACTTTCTCTTTTTCCTGCTCACATATCTAACTTCATCAGTGCTAACTGTAATTAATGGTTCTACTTCTATTTGCATACTATAGTTTGGTCCAAGAGGAACAAATACACCTTGTTGAACATCCGGGTACTTCTTAGGTTCATGAACATATACCTGTAATGTGAATTAATATTAAATGATTTTTTTTATAAAAATTAACTATGTAATTAGTCATATCAAAAGCTGTCAGGTTGTAATAATAATTTAATACAAAAGCAATTTATTACAAGACTAAGGATTATATAATAGGTAAAGCTTTTCGAATACTGTACAAAACTGAATTAATCACGTTTTGGCCAAAATTGGATTTACGTGGGTTTAGCTCCTAGGTGCAGATAAAAGAAAGGACTTTTATAGATGGTTGCAATCACTGGATAGACGAAAAGTAATCATTAGTGCACTTAAATGGTCAGAATCAATAAGCAATTTATTTTGTTTTGATGGAGAAATATTAAATAAGGCTTCAATTAATATTCAACTGCGTTGCTTGTAACTGGTATGAAATGAACAAAAAAAATTGTATTTAAACTGTAGCAATTTGAATATGATAGAAATTGTGTGCAGCGAATAGTCGTTTTTTGAAATATATGTGGGATAAGTTGCTACGTTTTGTGAAAGAAATTATGGTATGTTAATATTAAATAATATTATCGATAAAAGGCCCTATAAATAAAGAGAGTTTAGGATACTATTTATTAGTGCGTATATAGGATTGAGTATAGCCTGCAGACTCTACACCACACAGTGATTTTAATGATTCAAATTGACAAAATTGATTTGGGATGGTTCAGAATAGGTTTTTTGTTTTTACATCACTGACAACAGGTTGGGTAAAGTTTGGTTACGTTAGTTTAGAAATATCAAATTTATTGGTGACGTACGGGATGTTCCAACTGAATTGCAAGATGCAAACTATACTGAAGTATATATGTATACTTTCATAAAATTACCAACAACTTCCAGAGCAATTAACTCAGAAAAACGATTCATATCTCATTTTGTTAGTAATAGCGTAGCCTTTGAAATGACACTACTCGCATGGAGCTATGGCGTATAACAGACAGGGGAAAAGAAATAGGAAGCTTCCTTGAAATCCCTTTTATTCCAATTTCAGACGCCATGGCAGCCCTATTACTGCACTAATGGTCAAAGCGAATAGGTCCTACCTGTAAAACTACTTTGATGTCTACATAAAATTTCCTAACATTCATTACATAGACTCTTGTTCCATAAATCTAACACATTATTTAAGCGTTCATGTCCCATAGACTTTGTTCCGTGGTTTTTGTAGTGCATTTCTCTTCAGACATTTATGACTACCGAAGCCATTTATTGCAATATGTTGAAACCAAATGCAAATACATATCAAGAACTCATCAGAGCTTTGTTTCGTAAATAACTCCACTTACAAAGAAATGTCAGATAGACGTTTGTTCGCGCCTTCGCCTCAATTGCCACAAACTTACGATTCATATCTAATTTTGTTTGTAATAGTATAAACTTTAACTTTCAATTGTAATAGTATAAATAGCACTTGCACTAGCTATGACATATTCATAAAAAGAAAAATACTTTCATCTACCAATGTCTTGGCTCCTAACTTCGCCTCGTGTTAAATTCCTTGCATTCCCTTCTGGAGGACACGGCTTTTTCACATGCACAATGCACAGCTAACCAAATTTTGGTCCGCATTCTTTCTTTCTCTAACGGTAAGCATGTTGGCTTTGCTTCTTTTTGGAAGCCTCCAGGGGCTTAATAAGTTGATACAACAAATGTCCCTAAAGTTTTCAAGTGATTTGTGGCTCTCTTTTAAAATAGGACTGAGGCATTGACAGTCATTTTGTCGAGTAGATATAAGAAAATCTTGCTTGTCCATTTGATCGTATTTCGTTTCATACCATAGAAGTTTGTCATCTGATCAAACTTGTCAACATGCAACATATACCGTTTAGAGTTGTCTACTATAGCTGGTTCGGAGGAGTTGCCATGCTGATCCCGAAACTTTTCACTTGGTGGAACATGAATGTTGGTGAGAACATAAACTTCCCAGTTATCCTTCCAACACTTACAGGTCAGCTCACTCCGTTGAAAGGCGGCAACATCTCGCTTCAGATCCAATTACTTTTGGGGGATTAAATAAGCATACATGTCCCTTCTTCTTAGGTTTATTGTATCATATGTCCTCATTACCCATGTCTCCAGTTTGTCATAAAGGCCAGGAGAACTGAGGAAATTGTTCATAGTTTAAATCTATAATGTTTCCACTCCTCTACTAACCTCACAGTAAGAGAATGGATAGTTGTTCGACCAGGTTGCTCCAGCTTCCCTTTCTCTATCAAATATACCTCCATCTTATGAGTATAAACCGTAATAATATTGACTTGGAATATCTTCATTCCAAGTTGGTTATGCACTTTGGGAATATACTGTTTGAATTCAACCATACCTTTGAGTAGCATTTTTCTCACTTGGAGTGCACATTTTTACGCATTGGTTATTGAGCATACCACGTATATGTCTGAATGTCAATAGATGTTAATGTGTTGGGGAATCTAGGTTAGGGCGCTTCCTTATGTCCTCGAAGTGCAAACAGCACAAGATATGGAGAAGTCGATTTCTCTTCATGGTAGCATGATACCATTGACCCAAATAGCATCCTCGTCGTTGTCCAGTAGTATTAATGCTTGTTGCGCCTACAACGATCCATTCGCAAGCATATTCGCAGAAAAGAGATGGTTTACGTGAATTTACCTTACCTGGTAGATACTGCTCACAATACAAGTTAGTCTGTTCCATCACGAGATAGTGTGACTCGTTCTAAACAGTCCTAGAAAGGCATCAGTAGGACGTGCATTGGACACAAGCAGACTCCTATTTCAGGGTCCGTGGGGCATTTGCTGGTTCTTACATTTGTCTCCTATCAACCTTCACCCAAGTAGGCTTGGTGCCTAGAGTTGTTGAAATTTAATAATTTGAAGTTTCATCAGAGGTCACTACACCCGACCCAAAGTCGAACTTCTGCAATGCCACTCTGATTTCCAACTCTTTCTTTCGTACTCATCACCCTGATCTCCAAGTTCACCCTCAGCCTCACCACCCACATCAATCCTCTCTCCCTCATTAAGCACGTCCTCCACACACTCGATATCGGTAACAATGCCCTGGCGTAAAACGAAATTTGGTACGTACTCTAAGATGAATTTAGAGGTAATTTTTTCCTTGAAAACCAATAGGTTTTTGTTTTCTCAGCTGGCTACACTACAAACCTTGCGAACAAATACAAGTCGCTATATTCTACTTACACACTCACTAACCAGCATACATCAGAATTCCACGAAAGAAGTCTGTGTACCTCACTCAACGTCTTACTAACAACTGAGCTACAAAAATATTTTTTTTTTCGATTCTCGAACACGAAAAGAATGAATGAAATATTGGATTTAATTGGTATGGACAGAAGACGTTGTTGCAATCTCTCATTGGCTTATGAACAGAACCTTTTCAATTTTCATCTACAGTATCGTTTTTTTTTATCTTTAAGCTAAAAAGGCAAATTTTTCAAATTTGTAGGACTGGATCTTCAAACTTTCTAACCTGAACCATTTGTATCATCTTCCTTACTGTCTACCAGACAATCTGGTCTTGAAACCCGCTACCGGAAACGGAACCTAACCAAGAAGTCCATGAGTAAGTTTCGAAATCTATCGTGAGTACATGTTCTTTATTTGTTTAGAAAGCGGGTGCGAGAATGGAAAAGTTAAGTGCAAAACTAAATCCCAATAATCATATTCCTAGCTGGTTGAAAATCAAGAAGGAATTCACCACCCGGTCCAATAATAATAATAAGACGAAGAAGAAGAAGAAGAAAACGAAGAGGGCAAGGCAATGGAAATTATAAGCAGAAAAATATGAATTATGTCATTTGGAAAGGTACTAAAATAACGGTGATGTTGTTAGATGATGCTAAAATAACGGCGCTTTAGTCCACTGTCAGTATGATAAGAGTTGTATATTTATGATGCGATAGATATGCATGTGTCGTTAAATAGTCAGAATGACTTAAAAAATAGTGTGAGACTTGGAATAAATGGTATTAAAATTTATGAATACATAGAACATTAATATAAATATTTTTTCCAGTTAAACAAATTTAGTAACATGTCATTATCAAACACCATGTAATTAAAATATTTTTGTTCATTTTATTGATTGTAATTGAATAAATTACACAAATAATTAAAATTCTGATACTTACATTCCAACCTCGTGGAGTGACATCATTTTCCAAGTATTCGCTGGACAGATCATTCATAAACAGTTCCAACCCTGTAGTGATCCCTGCTGCATTGTTGCGGTACAATTGTCTGTTACTCGTCGTGCTGAAATTAACAGTTCTTTTAAAATATAAATTAATAATAATACAGGAACAAGTGCATATGCAAGACTTCAAAATTAAGAGCTATGTCTCCTTGTTATCTAATGGTTCCCAGATATTATGCCAGATTATAATTCAAATGGTTCGGATTTTACTTTGACTGTAGATCCCTCTTCTAGAACTAGATCCCTTCTATTTGTAGATATATTGATTTCCGCACACCATTGTTGGTTTCTATTGTTGTAGATATTGAATGATTTTCTCTTATCCTTACTAGTTTTTGTTTGCAAATTGAGTAAACCTTATACATCATAGCTGGTTGTATTCTAGGTAATCTGATTCTGGAAAAAGGATGCGAAATCGGCTCAGGTGCAGTGGACAGAGGTTCATTTGCTAGCCGAAGACACACTGTAGATGCTTACGCTTACTATTTCGGAACGACGCTTGATTGTAGTTATTGGGAGTGGTCTAAGGAAAGTCACATAGATCTTTACACTTTATTTCTTTATTGATATTGAGAAATAAGGAGATCATTTAGATCTTACATCATAATCATAAAGTTGGGAATTTTTATGATGGTGATGATTATGCTTATCATAATGATGATTCACTTCCTCATCACAACACAATGGTATGGGTCAGTAAGACAATGTAGTTATCTTTTCGCCCTGGGATTAATGGAGAATGTGGTTTGTTAAGTCAAGAGATCCCATTCTACTAATGATGCTCAAAGGAATGGAAGGCCTGTTCGAGCCTGGAAGACTTTAGAGAGGGCACTTCCTTGGTTGTTTGTAGATAAATATATTTCTTACCCTAGCCTCAAGATGGAACAGGAAATATGGAAATATAATACATCAATAAAACTCACGAGTGAGGTTTGGGAGATTGATATGGAATGGAATGCGGAGGGTATTGCGTTCTAGTAGTTTGTTAAATATATTAATTAAACTTGATATGTGTAAACGAGTAGAAAAATTCAATCAATACAATTTTCTCCCCTTAGCAAACCACCAGTGCGCGAAGACAGATCGCGAAATATTCAGTGGGGGAAATTCCTTTGCCGCTCCACGATTTCGCACCCTCAGATAGACTGATTACCATACATCATTACTGGTTTCACTTTGTGGACAAGCTGATACGGTGCAGTACACCCAGTGTAGGCATCGTCAATGGAAAATAAGCAATTTTTAAATTGATTAAACTTTTTTCTTTTACAATTAGTTTCAAGTTTCTACTTGTCTCTGAATACATTAAAGAAAAAACATACCTCTTGTCAGAGCTTTCGGACGTTTGGGAATTGAACGAGTAGCAAAATCCTTCCTCCGATCTCTGGAGCTGAAGTACCTGGCAACAGTTGAATCTTTCACCTTTCCAGTAACATCCATAGAACATGTCCTCACATGTAGGCATTGCCTTCAGATGAAGAGAACATTTCAAAAATATTACTTGTTTATATAATGAACCTATAATACATGCTAAAGAAACGAAAATAATTATTTTAATTATGTCCTCAACTTGGTTGAATGGGAATTTTAACTGAAGTTATATTACCGAAGTAACACAGATAGTCGGACCAACGTTGGTTAATTGTTTTTCAAAACGACAGACCAGATTCGAACTATTTCCCTACCGTTCGATTCGCCAACGTTGGCTCAAGAGTCTATGCTACTTGGATAGTTATAGTTACCGGGTTTAAAACTTAGTCTGAAGTGTTTTATCTTACCGACAAATGTTTCTAAGAGAAGTTTCTTGAAAGAGTTGGGTAAACTGAACTATGATTGGTTCAACAATTCCTGCTGGCTGAAATATGACAGTACAGACCAATCAAAAGCTTGAATTTATCAGATGATTAAGAAAATAAGTTTTGAGGTCAGAGCCATCTATCGATATGGCACGACACTTCTTGAAAGCTTGAAAGAAATGTGAAGATAATTATGAATGTAGACTAGCTCTTTATACGATTCTCTGTGGTAGTTCAAATTGGTAAAACTGACAACTTACCATTCTAGTGAGTAGAAAACCTCAAACATGTCTATCTGTTAACTTTCAACATGTTCATGGAGTAGTAATTCTATTATTGTCATCCTCATAATACTCTACTCAATCTCTTCAAATAGGTTAAGAGATTGTTACAACGTTATAAATAACTTACCTCTAACATAAGATGTGTAATGTTTATTTCCAATTTTGGTAATTTTGAAAAAGTTTCTTTACTAATCCAATCCAATCCAACGAACTGAATTGGAAACCTGGTAACACTTAGTGACAATAATATTTGCTGAATGTCACTGTTGGAGATATTGTTGTGAGTCTCGTTGTGCCTGAAAGAAAAACAATCCTAGATAGCACTATGTAACTGGCTATCCGCATTCAAATATAAAAGCATTACTAAAGTAGTAGTTGCTATGTATTGTAGTCAAGAAAGGTAATATATGCACTTTATATACTCCCCCGGATGACAATTACCATGTTCAGTACCGGTACATTATTTCGGATCTGATTTCGAAGGACTAGAGAATATAAAGCCAGTTAAACATGATTTAAAATAATATGTAAAGTTATCCAATCTAATTTCACCTTCATTGTTTTGAATGATCCCGGGGAGTATCTAAAGTAGAGCCAAGATTGGATAATTTCAGCGTCTCATAAAATTAGGTTACGATAGGCAAATTTGTAAGTTTATATTTGTTTAAATGAGAACGATCAACAATATTAACTTTACCTAATACTAACTTACCTTTCTGAAACTAAAGCTTGATTTCAAAAGTCTAAATATGGTATTTAGTGGTGAATGTTGGATCAATTTAGTTACTGGATGATCAAGCTTGTACTGAACGCTTTCATTACATGACAGCGCCTGAATATACAGGTAGATCGAGTTATATACGGTTTCGTTATCCGCGTTTTCGGATATATGCGATCCATGTTTAAAGTCCATTAGCGTCATTTGTTAAAGCTACGCGAAATCACTAATGCATTTGCGCATCTTCACGTTCATCTCGATGTTTTTGTCAAGATGCGAGTGCTCAGATCAGATCAGTAAATCTGCGTGTGAAAGAATCTAGATACCCACATTTACTGTATAGAGTATTTAAAATGCCGAACAAAAGGAAGGAACTACAATTAAAACTTTATTTTACTTGAATGATTGACACTCCAATCGATGATGCAATTTTAAGTGCAACTGATTTGTCTCTTCAGAAACTCAGCACAGGAAGTGTATTGACTGGAGCATGAACAGATGCAAACTAGATGAGCCTGAAGTATCAGTATTTGACATGTAAAATTTGTCTTTCTAAAATACAGAGATCACGTACATTTTTTGTGTATTATTTTGAGTTTCAGTATTAAAATATATATTCAATAAGATTGTACTAAATTTCAATGGGCATCAAACATAGGGGTAATAGCATCGAATGTTTTTAGATTGGCTAATTCATTGTATGTTCATTACAAGTTTTCTCTACTAACAATTTAGTTTTGCAATCAAATATTACATCTAGATCTGAATTAACAAATTACATTCACGTAGTGCTAATGCATCAAGTGCAAAATACATTTCAGTGTCGAAGCTTCTAAGCACAGTGTGTGTAGTAGTCAGTGATTATGACCCGAAATTAAAACAAAATAATTCTTAAATGTGCACTATTGATTATAATAATGCTCATAAATTGCCTGTATTTTATTCTTTTGGTATTTTCTTGCCATTCGCTCGCTCTCTGGCTACACTACATCATTTTATTTGGAAGATTTATGCTCATACTAGTTCAGGGGTGTAGCCACAAGGGGGTATAGTAAGGCCGTGCCCCTCAAATAAAAGCAGAGTAGATAGTACAGTAGATATACTGTTTCAGGCACTTAGTACACGATACCTGTGGGTTAGTCCATGTGAATTCGTCCAGCTTGGTTCCTCAACTCCTTTGAAAAAATATATATTTTCAAATATTTATATCTCTTATACAAGAATAGTTCAAAACGAGTATTATTTTATTTTTATATCAATCTATTAATTAATGGCAGCCATTTTTATATTGCGGCTCATACCAAAATTTGTTAGTGCTCGTTTACGGAAAATGTAGTATATGCCGACTCATAGAACATTCAAACAAAAAGTATTCTTTCCTTTAGAATCACCCTTGATAATTTTAGTCACCTCCGTGAGAAACCTAAAACGTAATCGAACTGGTAAAAATGGTATCCAAATGTGATTGTTGAAATAGAAGCTGTCTTGGTTGCCAGAACGCTTTCTTGCCCGGAAGAGATTGAATATCAAAGTTGATTTTTTGTGTATTATTAACATATCAAAGTATGTTGAAGGTTGATATATGCTTCCTTAATTTTTATGATTTTTTAAAATCCAACAAATTGGCGGGGCGGGCTTAATCCATAGTGCTGTTACTGCCCATTAAATTCATTTTATCTTTATCTAACAAATCGATAACAAAGTTCTAATTTCTACCGTAGTTTCTTCTGACAAATGTATAACATGTGAAGAAATTAGATTTTTATATTTTGTCCCACCAGAGATATTGAGCCTCCAATATTCACAAAATGCGAAATTTTGGATGTTCAAGAATTCATAAGATATTAAGGAAGAATATATCAGCCTTCATATTTTGTATACTTTCAATATACTTTGATATGTAATAGTGTTCAAGAAACCAACTTTAATATTTAATCCCTTCCGGGGGAAAAATCGCTTTGAAAACTGGGGTTGTTTCTATTTCGACAATCACACTTAGATGCCATTTTGACCCATTTGATTACGTTTTAGTTTTTTTATGCAGAGGACTAAAGTTATGAAGCACATCTTATTGAAAGGAATGGTTTTTGTTTGAATATTTCTTGTTAAACCAGTTCACAGATATTACATTTTCCGTAAAAATCTAGTAACAGAAATTTTAATATGTATATAAGTTTTGTGTTTTGATTATCGCTTATGATTCCAAAAAAGTCACCCTTCGCCACTGATTTATACAATTGATTATTGGATAAGAAATCATTAAATTTGACACTAATATAATTAATAGAGTTTAACTTTTATTAAAATATATTATTTCAATTTATCTAAAACAGAGATAATAAAATAAATTATATTACATTTCCATCACGTTTTCAATTCTGGATGTTAAAACCTTGCTTGTGTGACAAACAGTGACTGCAGGAAAGGGTATCGTGTAGATCGGATGGTTCGTATCAGCAATAACGGTGATTGTAGGACTTGTGGCGTATTTACTCCAGACAGATGAGATCATATACACAGCCATTATGCTACTTATCAAAAAGATCAGGATCCATATTGCTCTGAAAGAAGTAATTTATAATACTTAATTTTAGGTTTAAGGAAGTAGAAAAAATTTACTGTACATTGAAAGTAATATTTAAACAATATTCTATGTATGATGGCAATTGTTGTATATAATTTTCCAGTAAGAGTGATAAAACTATGAACTGAACTGAAATGAAAGAGGCAATCGATAATGGAGTGCGCATTATATTGAAGTGCGTTTGATGACATTACGCGTGAAACATTATATCATTCAAATGGCCATCACCACTGCTTCAGGTGGACTGAAGACGACGCACCCAATTTTCCATGACACGAGAATATCTCACGATGCATGCGATAGTCACTTACGTTTAATTCTTGGGTTAACTGTATATCGTAAGGATAAAAGCTGAAATCCTTAAACGAAATCTGCCAAACTGATGTCCGGAAAATGCGTATCTTGAGTACGCGTTGAGCAGCTGTGCACTTGCCTATGGTCACTTACCAATCAGCACTGTTAACTGAATAACAAACATGCCGACAGTGACAGTTGAAAGTAATATACTCTTACTGGAAAACCCTATACTTTTAAATAACCATTTTAAGCTACATGATGAAAGCATAAGGTTATTTTAAAATTAATACAAAAAGAAAGCGTTTGTAATGGATTCCTTGAGCCAATGCCACTTCAAATCGTTTATACGAGTCTCCATGTTTTTCAGTGATTTCCTCGAAAAGAATATATGAATATTTATATGTGATAAATCCCCAAATATTTTTTCTTGTAATATTTCATAAGAAATATGAAGAAAACAGGAAACTAATGCTTCTATTGAAAATTAAAACAAAGAAAACATGCACAAATAACAACATTCCTGAAAGACAGAATATTGCGGATTTATTTGTTTAAAAGATCTGTAATAACACTTGATATCAAGAAGAAAAGTGCAAATTTTGCACGAATGTAATAAATTAAGAAAAATATTAGGTGAAAGTTTATGTTTTCTGATAATGTGTTTGCTCTTTTTTTCGAAATGATAAAATTACCTGTCGTTTCAAAATAATTCTGTATTGCAATGTGAAACAGCATCTCTTCCTAATAAGAGATTACAGAAATAATTTACTAGCGATTCACAGTCCAACATGGCAAAAATATCATTCACGAATTTTTTTAACTGAGCAAATCTTTTGAAAACATTATATAAAAAGTCTGAAATTTGCGGGAAATTGTGTATCAATATTGTGTTATAGAGGTTCAAATGATAGCGAGTACAATTGTTCTTTATTGTCTACAGAGGACTATTACGTTTACCGATATGCAGTAAATTCTTTAATTAACTACTTTGCTGTAGAAACACTTATATAAACAGAAACGGGTTGCAAACATTAATCCAATGTTCCAACATCCGATCTTAGAGACGTGAAACCTGTTAAATCATGTCACCAACATGGCGGCCATCTTCATATTGGCTATTTTGGATTTAACTTGAATATTTTAAATAGGAAACTGATATTGTGACATCCTCATTTAATAAACAATTTTCCTAGGAAAGTAATATTGTACATAGTTCTAACGTAACTTTACTCGTTTTAAAATCTTTAACAAATTTTGTCTTGGACGTCACATGTAAAGAGAGAAAATCTGTTAACATTTAAAACCGAATAAACCTGCGTTTAATTGAATCACGTTAATTTCTTCTTGTGTAAGAGTCTCTACCAGTTTGGTATGCTCATACCCACCTTCCTTGAATTTAAAACATCAATTTTAATCTAATCAGTGACTATGCCAGACGTCCCCAGTGCGGTGTGTCACCCCAAGTCTTCCAGAACATCCCCCAGCTTTAAAATCTTTGTGGTCAAAAATTGATAGAAAACGTGCAAAATTCCACTTCAAACCTCCCAAATTTGACTTTTCAACCTTTCCAAACTGAAAATCCTGTTGGAATTCAAGAATCTAGTACAGTAGATCTGAATATGGCCGCAATGTTGGTAATATGAACTAATAGGTTTCCCACTCGTCGAGACTTTTGAATACTGTTTGCAACACATTTTTGTTTCAAATGGGTGTTTCCACACAGCAATGGTTAACCAAAAAGAAAAATCCCTGTGCATTGCTAAACGTAAATATTCACTGTGAACGTTCCAAAAATATTACCAATTATGAGTTCATATGTTTTATGCACAATGATAGAATATTTCCAACAATGTTCAGAAATTTTGAAGATTCCATTTTCGAGAAACGGTCGTCGCTAAAATTACAATTTCACAATGTTTGACTACTAATATATTTCTGCAGGATTTTATGCTGAAGAGATGCCCTCTCATACCACAGTTAAGGATTATTTTAAACGAACAGATTTCATTATTTCTTGAAGATGGTAAAAATTATGAAAAAGGGTTAAACTTCACCTGATCGCAATTATATTTTTTCAATATATAACGTCCTTGACATATTTGATACTGTCTTCTGTATATAAAGTAATAGTAAAGATCTTTTGAAATAAAAAGAAACGAAAGTGTCTATCGTCTTTCGTTACTGTATGGCATTGCTTTTAACTACAAATTTCCGTGCGTTTGCAAATAATAATAATAATTTGTTTTCATTTCTTTGAGTGCTTATAACTTTGTTATGGAACATCCCAGGCAAAATACTTTCTGGGGGGGGGGGGGGGTATTTTATCACATGAATTCAATAGATAGGACCCTCCTTCTTATTTCGAAAAATATGGGTGAAGTTCGGCGGACACTTTAGTTCTTACCTCCACGACCTGAAATGGGACGCGTCTTACTTGAGTACGTACGTACAAGACCAGTGCTGGAGTGTACTATAGAGGAAGAAATCTTACACCAATAATCATAGTTTCTGACATTTTAAGCAAAGAACATTTGTCCTTGCATATACTTGAACCAATCAGAGAAAGAAGTAGAACTCCAGAAATTTTTAGTGAGTTTGTCTTGTTAATATCATTGCCATGAGTTAGGCCATTTTAAAAATACGTGCAAACAGTTACACATTACCTCAAATTCGCCCAACGGGAAAATATGCATAATGTCAATGCTATGAAACCCACAACATGTGCCAGGGAAATCATCTTCCTATCTATAGAACTCGTCCACAATTCAAATCGTAACCAGAAACTTTCACTAAATTCCAATTATTAGGAAGTACGCGTACATGTCTAATTTCTGGTCCAACAATAATGAGAAACTGTTTATCCTAGGGTAACCAGACGTTCCGTTTTTAACGGGACTGTACTTTTCTCTCATTGCACGTCCCATTGTCCCGTCAAATTGCTAACGGGATGCCAAATGTCCCGTTTTCCTACTAGAAATAAATCGACGATTTTGTTCACTTTACTTAATATCTTAAGTGTTATTTTGGCTCAAATAACTTCCAAAAATTTCCTGATAGTTGATAAGAAGAACGCACCCACGACATCATGCTTTATTCCTGGGCACCTGAAAAGGTTAAGGTGGCCGAGCGTGGGACTGACCACACCACCTCACTTAGTACCGTAAGTCGGTAATCTGTGAAGAGCTACCCTACCTCTACATTCTCTATGCGTCGTTCACGACGTGTGCGCATCGCACAGCGCATAGTTTTACCTTTCTTAACCTTTACTCATTATCTAACAAACTAAGGTAAAGGCAACAGTTCTCGGCAAGTTAAGCTGGATTTTGCAGAAAGTGCTTTCTATGGATCTATGTGTAAGAAACATCCCTACTTTTTTTCCCTTCACTAGCAACTTCAGGTCTCGTGCGATAATGTAATAGCATAAATTTATTCGCTATTTCGCATTATAGTGACAGAATTGCGTTTCTATACAACCCTAATTTAGCTCCAGTAGTCGTCGCCCTATAGCCGTCACACCATTGCACCAGTAGTCGTCACCCAATGTACAACAAATATTCCTTTGGAAAATATTACGATATCCTCTTTTTCATCTTTACTGAACCTTAACCTGGCAAAATAAAGCGTGTTTGAAAGGAAAGAGGCACAGAGCTAGAAGGTCCTCAGAAATTCTTCTAAACAAAAAACCTGATTTTGAATTTAATATTAAGGATTGTAGGCAACTTTGGCTCAGGCCGGATGGACGATGATGGGATGAATTGGTGGAATGAAGAAAGGGCTCGTCGGTACAAGCCCTGCTCGTGCCATGTGGGTTTTGTGGTGGACAAGCACCGGGTGCGCGAGTTTTCTCGGGGTTTTCCGGTTTCCTCCCACTTTCTTCATTTCACGAATCATCCTATCATCATACACCCGGCCAGAGCCAAAGTTGTCTAAAGGTCTTAATAAAAATATTAATTAAAATTAAATCAGCAACCAGTAAATCGTTTGTAGGGAGGAGGAGATATATTTTCACCTTCTCTTTCTTTGGCACGTAGTAAAGGACGCAGTAGCATTATTCATCACATTTTGTAAATCTAACTTCGTTCAAATTCAAATATCAAAGCTGAAATTTCTACTGTAGTTTATTCTTATGCAAGTGCATAACATGAGAGAAAATTATATTTCGAACTATATGGTCTCCCACTAAAGATATTGGGTCAATAATGTTCATACCAAAGCTCGCACTAAAATTATTAATCCTCACTTTACAAATACACAAAGAACTGTTCCTTAAAGTGTCCATGCACTCCGCATTTCGCCCTATATTGATGAGAAATAGAAATATGTTATTCCTACCTGTCAATAAAACTAAGTTCTTTTAAAGCAAGGTATCTAAGTCCATGAATCGAATTATTATCCAAATAGAAACTACAAATTGACGAATGACCATCGAGAGAATTTCCAAAATTTTCTTGATGATTCTGGCCTGCAGATGTGGACGTAGTAGACATATCCTGTAATCTAGTATTCTTCCAATTAGTAATAAATTTCATGTTGGGGAATTGCCACTCTTTGCCCAAAAAATAATCAACGAAACTTTGCTTCATTTAGAAACACTAGGTACTAACTATTTCAATGTTAAGATGATAAAAATAAATGCTCCTTGTTAGGGAAATGAAAAATAGAAACGATATAACTTTGTTGCCTGCATTATTATGAGAAAATACCAATTATGGTAATGTACGTACATTTTTCTGAGCACAAAGAATCAAATTGATCAATAAAACACATTCTATATAGTTTTGATAAATCTTCTTTGATGTAAGATTATTGATTCTCCAGGTTTGAGCAACAGACCATGTAACATGTAGATTGATTCAATTGTTCCGAATAAACAACATTCTGCTTATTGGCATTCTCACTTTGTAACGTTTATTGTTTGTTTAGTGTTATTTTCTTGAAGTTAATGTAGTTTGTTTGTTTGTTAAAGTGACAGGTATAGTTACTTTACTCGTCTCGCTTATATGTATATCGACCGTGTTTCATATGTTGCTTGGTTCAATGCTTTTGAAACGAAAAGACAAAAGAAATGGCCCTGAACTATACTGGTTGCTCCAGTTGTCACACCTAGTGGAGTCACTAATTGTTAGCGAGTGAATAAATTGGGATCATATTGGTAGTGGTGCCAAGTATAAATCACAAAAGTATCCAAAATGGTCAGAATTGTCTAGATTTTAAAGTTGAAATTCTAATGTGTTTGCATCTTGGTCTTGAATTGTTTGGTTAAAGCTACATCTTCATTACTCGACGAACTTCCTTCTTCGCGAAAGTTATATCATCAATAGTCGTTGGTTGTGCTTTATGACCTTGAGTTTTAATGACATGTTACTCCAAATCGGTATAGTAGCCTTTTAATTTTTTGTCTGCTCACTTTTATAATTACACATGTACATTGACGGTCATTTAGGAGTTACAGATAATGGAACCGATGTAAGCGTGAGGTGAAGTGGGAAAGTTCTTGCACTCCCCCCCCCAAAAAAAAAACAGGAAGGGTTAGAAAGTTAACTATTACTTGGGTGGGAAACAACCTGAATACTTTCTTCTGTAACCTGCCAGATGACCGATTTTAAGCCCAGTAATTCTTAAGTACAGGAAAGTGTACTTTCCACTGCCTCTGTTTTGTTCACTTTAAGCAATAGCCGGAAGAAACATTAGCTTAGTAGCCCGTATCTAAGGCTTTGCAAAATACATTCTTGACACTATTTACTAGTTGACTCCAATTGAAGAAGCTCGAATAGGTTATGAAATTTCGGCGTGAATCTTTAGAGATTTGCAAAATTCGGGCGCCATTTGTGATTGCAAATTATAATGTATGTTGCAGTCTGGACACCACAGCATCACATTACTATAAGCAAGTTTACAAACTAAATCTAAAGAGCGGAATATTATATCTTCTTAGAGCGGAACAAGGGATTAGTCTTTTAAAGTGGAATTTTTAATAGTTTAACGAAACGATCTTGCTTTGGATAGAAAATGTGCTCTTTCTAGATGGAATTCCTATGCTTTTCGGATATAATTTAATTTTCAAACTTGAAAGAGCGATTTCTTATCTTTTCAGGCTAGAGAGTTCTCATCTTTCAGAGTTGTGCAGAATGAATTATGGCTACTAATCAAGTTTCTTCTCCGCCATTCGTTACTGCGAACATTAGCAAAATTTCAACCATTAAGTAGATCTCGTAGCTTCTCTCAGTTACAAAAACATACTAGAAGACGTCACCAATAAAATATATACAAGAAATCTTTCAACATTGTTTTCAAGTACTTCACTAGACGAAAGATAGTCTTTCGAGGGTAATCTCTCACAGTTGATAGTTTAGCCTAGATAATAAGTTGGCTGCCTGCATGGAAGGTATCGAGTTCAAGTCCCAGTTATGTTTTTTTTTACTTTTTTTTTCGTTCATGAGAACATAATTTTTCTTTGTTACTACTTTTGAATAAATACTCCCGTTTGCTTCTTTTTGCATTTTCAATATTTTATCGTATCGTTTTAGTGTTCAAAAGATGACAATTTTGTCTGAATCGATGGAAATTCATCTGCAAAAGATTATGACTACGTTCCCATAAAAAAGAACTATCATAGATCTCATATTTTTTTTAGGGGAATTTTTTCATCCTTTTTCCAATGAAAAACCACTCTCTTTACGCTCTAGAGAGATGAAATAATCCACTCCAATTGAGCGTAATTCCACAGAAATAATCGCCGATGACGATGATGCAGGACTATAGTCGATTTATCAAACTGTGAGACACGTGCTCCAGTTTTGCCTGAAGGATATCAACAATAGCGTTTTAAATGTTGTGCTGTGGCTCTTCTAGTGTAGGGGACTATTTGAGTACACCCGACCCTTCCTTACAAATAAAAATCACAGGGATAAAGATCAGGCGATCGTGGTGGAAAGGAGATGTTGACTGTTATCATCGAAAACCTCATGAACTCGAGACAAGATTACAAGGTGGTGCTTAAAATATCCATGCAGTCATTCATCTTCTGTGGGTTGATCCACAAATGGCTTAAACTGATTCTGGACATACCGGTTAACATTAACAGTTTGGTGAAAGAATCGTGTTATGATTCGGAAACTAGACATTCCGCACCAAACACCAATCTTAAGATTATGCAACGGCCGTTGAATGTACTGATGAGGATTTGCTGATACATAATGGCACATGTTCGGTGAGTTCGCATACCAGGACAGGCTGAACCAGCACTCATTTAAAGAAATTAAAAATAGAGGATCCATATTCCTCTTTATTCATAACCCACCGGCTGAATTGAACAAGCCCAGAATTGTCTGGAAGAAACTCATGCAGAACAGAAACTTTGCAAGAATAAAGATGTCGCAGGTCCTTTTTGATAAAGTTCTGTCCAGACTATTTCTTAATTCTCACTTGCATTCATTCACTACAGAGCACGTTTCGTGCCATTCTGCCACTAAGTTTTTACATTACAGATTACACACTTCCATTCTTAAACTGTTGTGCAAACAGATGAGTACACGTTTTCCACGAATTGTGATCCGCATAACACTCAACAATGAACACGCGCTAGTTTTATCGTCAGCACCATTTTGTGTTACATTGTAGTGACCCATTTTCGCTTATTCACAACATATCTTACCCTTTCCCCTTGTTTTGTGTTTTCTTTTCTTTTCCTTTCTTTTTTTGTTCGTGCTTTGTTGGCGATATTTTTCGTCTTCGGTTTTCTTCAAAGAGTTTTATTTGTCTAGATGACAAT
Organism: Lepisma saccharinum; assembly: GCA_022664845.1. Classification (NCBI taxonomy): domain Eukaryota; kingdom Metazoa; phylum Arthropoda; class Insecta; order Zygentoma; family Lepismatidae; genus Lepisma; species Lepisma saccharinum. Next base: position 10,163 of record JAGDQP010004021.1, on the reverse strand, counting down.
GAAGATTAGCCATACAGAACATCCCTTTCAATGTTGTTTGGCGGAATTTTATCTTTATTCTTTCTTCATTTTATTACTGAATATTGCTTTGCATATTCTATTACATTAGTTGCTTCAACAATTTTTCTTTCGTTGAAAATATTCAAAAACAAACAAAAAGATCCTATTGTTGAATTATTTTTACCTTGAAATTCAGGTGGTTAAGCCACTCCACCTTTCCGCTTTTCCTTCTGTTTTGATTCTCTTGGCTGATTGGCTGAGGGCCAGTCAGTAGTAAAAACATGGTCGTCGAGTAGGAAAGGCTGCTCAAATTTTACGCTGCCTCTGAATGTTACATAAAAGAAATATTATAATGCAGCCAATGTCCGGGAAATTTATTAATATATAGAGTAGCATCAACTGGTAAATAACAACTTTTGGGAAGCTCTTTCTACATATCTTTTATAAAAGGTGCTGTGAATCGAATTCTGCAGTTACGCATCTTACACCCTCCGTATTGGCCTTGCCCGGAGGTTCACGAGACGAAGCATCTTTATGGCAGTTTGTTTGTGTGAAGTGGTGTTTATCAGTGTGTGAGGTGATTTGTTGTGGTATGTGTGGTGTGTGCAGTGGTTTCTTCTAGTTTTTGAAACAAATAAAAATGTAATTTCAGTATGGTTGAACCCCCTTTTTCTCTGTGTGTGCAAGTAATTCAGTGTTTTCTTCATGTGAAATTGATGTGTTTTTTTCTGTGAAGTGATGTGCACCGTAAGAATGGTTGCTTCATTTGATAGGCATCGGGGGTTGGTTATCTAAATTCAGGTATGTATGTTTAATGTCTTGAAATTCCTTTCTCTCCCAGAAACCCAAGTCTGTTTCCCCTACATTTAGATAGATAAAATTTTAGCACATTACAAATTTTAAATCGTAAACGTTGAATATTTTTACCTTGCACTATAGTTGATGCGACCTTTCAAATGCACGTTACTTTTCCTTCAGCATTTTTGTTCACTTTTTCTGTACTGGCATGTTTGAATTGCACGAAATCTCTACAACATGTCCATTCTTGTTAACCGTGAGATTCAACGTTTCCCTATGTTTTATTTTGGTATTTTGCCAAGTTTAAAGCTTCTTCGTTATGTACGCAAACCGTAAGTCAGTCAGCTCATGGAAACTTGTATTGTAAATTAATACCTAACCCAACCGTATCCATGTTTGTATTATCTGTATTGAAGGTTAGGCTGAATGAAGTTTATTTAAAAAATAGAAAATACGTACAAATTGTGGAGCTTATTATTAAAATGTCCCTTGTCCACAAAAGTGTAAAATTGAGATATTGCTATGATTTAGTTCATTTCATTATTTTCTAATATAGTAGCAAAGTTTAAGGAATCCAGAACGCCTGTAAAATCATTTACTTAATTATCAAAAGAAGTAAATGTATAGAAACAGTAATTAACCGGAAAAATTTGATATATTTTCTTAGTAGCTACATTGCAAATAAAAGTCTTTTAGTTGAAAGAAATGCTATTTTTTAGTAATTGTGGAAATTTTGATTTAACTGGGCTGAAGTATAGAATGTCTACTACATTTTGGAAAGTAACGTAACTTATTTCTTCTGGAAAATAGTATGTGAATTATATTCTCTGTACGTGGACAGAGCTTTTCTGTAAATAATTAATTTATGTGAAATTGACAGCATCATCAATGCTCATTTTGATGTTCAAGAAATTCTCTTCGGAAACTTTTTTTTTTTCAAGAAAATTCAGCAACCAGTTTTTTCCCTTGCGTTTGTCATTTTTAAGTAAAAATAAATTACATTTCTACCAGATATTTCTTGTGTCAAGAGTTTCATTATGATGTAGGTAGATTACCATCACTGTGGTATTGCTTGAAAGGTTCCCAACCTTTCGCTATTTCAGTCCGCGAAGTGTTAATTTAATTATATGTGAGAAAGTAATTGTAGATAAAGTTAAAATTTGATCCAATGTTTCAGCATTTTTTTAGAGAGTAGTCACATTAGTTCATTGCATCCAAATTTTCGTGTTTAATATTAACTAGTGCGCGGCTGTGTTGAGCCTTGTACTATTTCAGGGGCCTAGTTGTGTTAGGTCACTAAAATAGCGTTTTGTGTTCTGCTTTCCTGCGGGATGTTCTCGCCTGCGACTCCCCACACTTTTGGAGATGTTTTTCTTCATATTTTAGTCGTGTGCTTTTTGTCAACTTTCTGCGTTTGGACACTTCTTTCGAGCTTCTTACATGCATGCTTTGTGTACTAGACTAGTCTATGTTCTGTCTTCGATGTGGCTGAAGCAGGGTGCTGATGGGGTAGGTATCCTACCCTCCCTGCCTTCAGGTCCTATAGCGGTTTTTCTTTTGGTTTGGGCCCTCTCCTGTGCCGTAATGTCGGCATGTCTCCAGGGTAGGTTTGACCACGTTGGGTTTTGGTAAGCCCCCTTTTTGCAACAGGGTGCTACGGGACCCTGTTTTTCTGATGAGTCTACCCACTTTCATTGGAGCAGCCTGTGGGAAATTACAACATTCAGCTGATCACTAAATACGTTTGTATCTCTCACTCAAACAACTGGTTGCCCTCGCATGCTCACGTGTCTGTTCATGCTCCTCTCACACCCAATTGTGTCTGTCCCAATTTCTAATTATCTTTTTGCTGTTTAGATTACGTTTTCACGAAATTCTGAAAACACTTTTACGGGCTAGTTTGATTTTGACCACTTTTAGAGATGAACAGCAAAATATACAGAATGAAAAATAACTATTTTTTTTTAAATCTTTAAAATATTTTGAATCTGAAGTAATGATGAAAGTCGTTAAATGTAAACTTCCAAAATGGTATCACTACCTGCTGGACTAAACCGTAGTACCCTGAATCGTGACGTAATGTTGTGACGTCACGAAATGCTATAAATCAGAAATGATTCGTCAATAGTACATGCTATTGATTTGTTTGATAATTCATCTACCGTTGCAACCTTTTTACTCACTTGGGAAGTGGAAGTAGTTTTGTAGTATTTTACTTACCCAGCACAGAACATTTTAGGAATATTCCTTTCTAACTGTATCAATATTCCACGGACATTCCGTAGGAATAGGATCATCACTTAGCATCATGAAGGAATATATTTGAAATACTGAATACATAAAACCATAGAGAGAAATATCAACGAGCAAAAAAAAAGTGCACCATCATCTCTATTTTAAAGATACAAGAACTAAAATGGTGTCGAAATTATTGAAATGAGAATGTGTCTGAAATCTTGCTAAGACGACATTGGGATATTTGATGTACTGGCCAGGAAAATCCTGAAATATTTCCAATCATATTCTATACTCCTGGAGGAGCATTCTCGAGATGTAGTAAAAATATACACGTACTGTGATAGTAGTGAAGATCATTTGAGATTTTACTGTCTGAAGGCTTATACTACATAGCAGGAATAGGGGTGCTTCTAAATTTAAATAGACATGGTGTAGCCTATGTATCAAGATAATAGAATTTTTAGATCTTCAATGCGTTAGAAAATTAGATTATTTTTTTAGGTTAAATTAATTATCTGACTTCTGAATAACTAATGATTAGAACATACAACTGAGTCTCCCAGTCACGAAAGTTACATTATTTTCTATATTTTTCGACAGTTAACATACATAAACTTATTTCGATTTCTTTTATCTCAACTCATTCGTTGGAGTCTCTGGTTATGGAGTCACTATCAACACTACCAAGTAACCCACGGAAATCTGTTCTAAAACGTACAAGATTGAAGTCCTCGAACAATAAAGCGTTATATATACGCTAATAAACCGTTATAAACAATTATTGTTATACATATAATGAGAAAAATTATACACATTTTCTACTTACAGGAGTGAATTTTATTTATATATTTTATTGTATACAAGGCATAAATAAGAGCAGATAGCTATTCACTAAATTAATTCATGAAATATATCTAAAAAAGAAAGAACTCTCCTTCCATCCAAATAATTTAAAATAAGTACATAAAATAACCATCATTTTTTCAATATGGTTGTTACTGTACAGAGCACAAAATATACAGACAGGAATGCCATCACCTCATAAATTATCTGCTAATTTGATTAGCAATACCAAAGCATTATGTTACCTTACTTTCATAATTTAATCTTTTTGACATGTGCAAAATTTTCATCTTTCTTTAAAAAATGTATTTGACATTATAAATTAGCACTGTTTTCAAACATTTATCACTTTTTGTTTTCATCTTCCTGTTCCATAAACAAAACATTGTACGGAGCTCTTTCTCTGCGTTCAAATGGAGTTATTCCGTTTTTCCAAAGAGCTGATTTCATTGCTTCCATTTCATCTGAATTGGTATTCCACCATCCACCTGAAAGTAAGAGAAAAGTATTTGGTAAAACATTATAATATTCGTTTAGAAGATGTATTGTCAAATGCTTTTGATTTGGGCACTATTCTTGGGTCTTCAGAAATGAGCATAACTAAGTACATAGTCTAATAGTGAAGTTTTGTTAATTGAGATACATACACAACAATGAACGATGATGTATACTTTTGCATTCCAGTTGCAATTCAGCTGAACCTCTGATGCACCTAATTTACAAATGAGAATCTTTTCTACTATTGGTTGCTTTCGCATATATTTTGGTGATCCGAGATGTGAACGCAGCGACTTCATTTTAAACTTACACTTTTTATTAGCAAAGTGGCCTTCGTTTATATATCAGACTAACAATAAGTCGTAGAGACTAATCCCAGACACCTGACGTCCTATAACCAAATCGAGAATAATCTTTTAATTACGTTTCTAAAAGTTAAGCAAAACGATCTTGCCGTTTTTGAAGTCGCATGGGAAGACGTGACTGTTCGTATGGGAATAAGTGCCTCAGGTATTGGAAAAACGATCGACGTGGAATTGGGAACATTGACCGTGACCGAAACAGGTGCTTTGCGCACCCGCAGCAGTCATAGCTTGAGTAGTGGTGAAGAGAAATGGAGATGTCGAAGCAACTCGTTGACGATTGTCTGCTTTACGACATTAAGGTGGGGTTTCTTCAGTCGAATGAAGTTTCCGAATACCTAAATCCTCTGGGGATAATGCTGTGAATAAACAAAACCGGCACATACTCGCTCCAGAAATTCAGGTCCGGAGTTTTGTCCATGTCTGATTAACCCCGCAGTGGAAAACCACAAGGCTTGGATGATGAGGCTCTGAAGGTGCCCATAGAGCAGGACAAGAGGCAAACGTGTGATGAACTTGTTGAATGCTTCCAGGTTTCTGATGAAACGGTGAGACTTCATCTGCACCTGATAGGGTAGGCGTATAAGTTGAGCAAGTGTGTACCATACACACTGTCTGAAACCAACAGGGACCAACGAGTGACAGCTTGTTTGTCGTTCGTTGCTTTCTCGGCAACGCAACACGCCCGTATTCTATCGAGGGCTCATCAGTTATACTCCCAAGATCGAGTGTCAGACATTGGTGGTCACCACGTGATTCTGTACCTTGCACCACAAAATCATGTCTACACCCACTCAAAGTATCTGGTGGACTAGTGATGTACTACGAGCTTTTACCACCGAGAGAAACCATCATTGCGAACCTGTACTTACAACAGTTGGAGCATGTGAAACAGGCACTACAGCAGAAGGAGCTAGTATTGATGAATCGCAAGAATTCACTATTCCTTGTCGAGAATGCCAGACCTGCATGTGGAGCGGGTTGCCAGAGGAACCATGCAGTTACTTAACTGCAAGACAGTGATCTATCCACCATACTCCCCGTGCCTTGCGCCAACATATAATCACCTCTTCAATTCCATGAACAACAATACCATGAAAAATCTTTCGCTAATGAGGGAGGCCCTCACGGCCAACTTTGCGTCCAAAAACTCGCCCGCCCGTTTTACCAGATGGGCATGCGCAGCTGCAGGAACGTTGGCAATGGATGCCGGTGGGGATTATTTTGAGGACCAACAGTATGACATTTTCTGCATTACCTTCTGTTTCTATCAAAAACGGCAAGAACTATTTTGGTTACCTTGGACACAAAACAACGAAATTATAAAAAGTGATGAATGTGGACTCCGAAAGGAAATTTGAAGCGAAATTCCGTAAGACAAGGAAAAGTTATAAATATCAATTATGGATTCTTAGATTTCTCATCTATAACACGTGATACAAGAAGTGATACAAGTGATAGTCTGGTAAAATGGAGTAGTTTTGAAGGTCATGGCAAAATGGTCTCTTAAGAAGAGATAGAACACGTTAGTTTTCAGAATCCTGAAACTCCATAAAAGACCTAAATACAATGGGAAAGACAAGAAGTAGGAAGGACGCTTCGAGGCACGGCAGAAGCACGACTGAGAGACATTCAGAAGTCAGACTCCATACTTAGTCATTGTGAACACTTAGTATTATTGTCATCTTCGCATTTGTTATGGTCTGGCCATCCCCATCAATATGAAGAGTGGCACTTAAACTCGGCACTGGAGAGCACCTCCCAGGAAAGGACGACAGAGTGGGAGGCTATACTCCACCAGGCATGGCCCCGAGGCTTCACTGCCAAAGCCGAGGTTCGAGCGTTGTTTGAACTGACACTGGGCAAGCAACAAAGAGAAGAAACGTGATGTGAGATGGACTGAAATCTTCGATAAGTCACGTTTTTAAATGGTTTCTTTACGACTTTCAACTTTGAGCTCTAACAGTGCAAAATTATCATTGGATTTGGTAGGTTGAATTGTGAATTTCAACCCTTGTGTTTTTCTTTCCTTTTCCTCAGAACATGTAACTCCCATTTTGGTAAACTTCTGAAATATTAGCTAATGTGTTGCTGTTCCAGAATTGGAAACCACGCAGGTTCAAGTCCAGACCGTAAGTTGGATTATAGTCCTATGTTAGGATAGAATCAACTTTAGGCCAATAGAAGTCAGTAGAGGGCAAAGTCAAGAATACTCAACCGCGACGTATAGATATGATGTACGATACATCTATGGAGGCTTTGCTCCTCTCCTCCTTATCTATAGCACCTTAACGTTTTGTGATCTAACATACCTCCTTAGCTTATCACATGCATTATATTCGAATCGTATTGGCGTGACGAAATATTCTGACTTTCCATTTGTACAACGTTAGAATTTCTTAAAGCACAATACCCACATATTTTAAATTTGACTTTCAAGGACATGAAGAACTATATGTTACCGTTAATTTTTATTTTCTGACAAGTAATACTTTGCATTTAATCTGTCGTAGGTAATGTGAGACATGAGATTCCTAAGTAAAAGTGAAAAAGCTTAGTTTCTCGAAAGAGAATCTATAAAATGATAAAATTTGACTATACAATTGATCAAGCATAAGAAATGACCAAAATATTCAAATTTGCATCGAGAAAGACGTATAATGGAATTTTTTAAAACGTAGTTTAAAACACCGTTTACTATATCAATTCTCAGAATTGATGAAAAGGTTAATATCATACTTGCTTTTTCTCTTTTCGCAAAATAGCTAGAAAACGTAAGAAACAAGAATAGATCTTCAAGCTAAAAGTGAAATGGAACTTTATAGTCTTATAATGCAGTTCTAGAGTCAAATAATTTAAATTGTTGCAAAACTTCGTGAAATCTAAGGGACTTGTCAATTTAAGCAAAAGATATCAACATACTTTTCGTTGGAAGACTTGACTTTGGGGACACTAAATTGATGGAATTATAGGAGTTTTCACGAAACATACTGTGAAATTCTTTTGAATATCAAAGACCTTATATAGAAATTAAATTTCACAAGATTTTAGCGGAACTCTAGCGGACATTTTTATTTAAAAAATAAAGAATCTGGTTAAGAAAATTTTCAGGTACAAAAAAGCTTTGAGATATTTAAAAATTAAAACACATGAAATAATTTCCATCGCGGCTATATCAGAAAATTTGAAACGAAGCAGTGAAAAATTAAAAACTCTTTAAAAATAATACGAGTCCTTTGGTTGCACTGAAAAAAAAAAGTTTGAATTTAATTGATTCACAAATAATAAATATAATAGTACCAAATGTTTGTTTTACGAGCGACTGAATTAGGTATTTTCGGAGGTTGTTATGACCTTTCAATTAGCAGTTGCATAATGTACTGTACTCTATCTATGAATGTGTGACTGATATTTGATTTTTTTTTTGTGTAGTTTGACTTTATTGAAGAAATTATGGTGCAGTCAGTTTTGTGTTAACGTAAGTAATGTGAAGTTTAATGTAACATCCGTTACCAAAATAATAAAAATGTTTATATAAATTTTAATGCAAGTACCTGATGAAATTTAAATTAAAAATCTAAAGTTAGGTTTTTATTTGATTTTCCTTGATATAGATTTTTAAACCTGCGAATTGGTTTCATCTGTTACTTTAAATGATAAAGGACGTGACACAGTTTGAGCCACCTGTTGTAGAGGAAAGTTTTACCTACAGTAATTTCACATTTGACAACGACAAGTAACAATATTTATCTGCTGTATGTAGTATGGTTCTGAAGTAAACTCCTTGGTTATAATAAGCGATGATCTTGCTGATTCAAAGTATATTCTCTGGACTTATTTAAACTAATTTAAATTTTTTATTAGAGTTCCTATATATGACTCATTTAATAATTTTCGCAGAAAATGGAGCACAATTCAGAAGCAAATATATCTTGTCCAACTTGTGTCATTTTGAACATGACTTAGGTATTCATGTTGAATGTAATACCTCTTGTAGCCTCGCATGCTAAAGGGTTTGTTGATGGCGTAGGGGGAGCTTTGAGAAACTGATTTGGAGAAAAATCTTAGCTGAATCTATAATTATTGATTCAGCTCAGAAGATTTAGATGAACATATCTCTCTTCTATGTGCCCAAGAAATCTAGAAGGGCATTGAAGAAATCAAGATAATTTTCGATGCATTATGAAATTCAGTGTTAACAATTCGGCTTGATTGATTAGGCCTACCACAATTTTCATCAGTGTGACAACACATATTTTTGTAAGTAAAACTAGTCCTCCAGAATTGATAAAGTAACATGTATTTGAAGATGAAATATCTTTTCAGCGTCTTCAAAGAAAATAGCGTGTAAAGTACATCGTTTCTAATGGCGATGATGATTAGTTTTTTTTTCGATTTCCCATGGCATTCAATTCATTTTCTTGCAAGTGGTACTGAACTATTATATATATAAGAAAAACAGCCAAGGAGATAGCAGGTACCAGAAAGAAAAAAGAGAGCAAAATCTCAGAAGAAACTAAGCTCTTGATGAAGAAACGATGGGAAATGAAAGAAGAGGAAAATTGCATAAAGAGGATTGAGTACGTAGAACTAAATGAAACCGTAAGAAAGAAAATAAGAGAGGATGTACGAAGATATAACGAAAATCTTGTTAGAAATACAATCGAGGAAAACAAGAGCCTGAAGAAAGCCAAACAGCAGCTCATGATAGGGAAAAAGCAAATAATTGCAGTTAAGAGACCAGACGGGACCGTAACACGAAATAAGGAAGAAATTATAAACATATTTCAACACAGAATTGTACTACTCCGAGGAAGAGCTAGAAAATGAAGATTCAGAAGAAATTGATGTTGATGTCCCAGACGTAATGAAAGAAGTGGATAAAGTACTTCGAGGGATGAAGAACGGAAAATCACCAGGAGAAGATGGACTCACAGCAGATATGTTTAAATGGGGAGGTGAAAAAATGAAAGAGGAAGTTGGTAACTTATTCTCGATGTGCCTAAGGAAGAGAGAAATACCCAGAAGTTGGAACAATGCCGTTATCATTTTATTGTACAAGAAAGGGGACAAAGAACGCGTCGAAAACTACAGACCAATTAGTTTACTGTCAGTCCTATACAAAATGTTCACCAAAGTTATTTTGAATCGTATTGAACGAGACTTGGATTTTAATCAGGGAAGGGAACAAGCCGGATTTCGTCGTGGATTTAGCACAATGGACCACATACAAACATTGAATGAAGTTATGGAAAGGACTAATGAATATGAACTTCCACTATGTTTGGGATTCATAGATTTTGAAAAGGCTTTCGATTTGGTCTCCTTGTCAGCAGTACTTAAATCACTTGAACATCAAGGCATCGAAAGTGCATACATCAAGTTACTGCGAAACATTTACTCGACTGCCACTTCTGTCATTAG
>JAGDQP010004020.1:57568-88689 GCA_022664845.1 Lepisma saccharinum | reverse complement strand
GTTAAAACACTTCCTCGGAAGAGAAACAAACAAAAAATCATTAGCTAGAGTGAAAGATTTTACTCACTTAAAAATAGTATTTTCCATCCACTGAAATCAAAGGTAGATTGTAACCTAAAAATTCCTAGCCTAATAACGTAAAATATTAAGTAATGGTTTTATTATAAATAAAACGAAAGCGCCCCCGTATAAATTCGAATTATAACGTATTAAAATAAAAAAAACTCAAAGTGATAGGAACAAATGGAGATTACTAACCGAATGCCGTGGCCTGCCAGCTTTAGTCAGTCATAGATTTTCTTACCAGTGTCCATTACTAATCCAACGGTGCATGGCTTATCTCTGTCGAACTTGTGGCTACTGAGATCTAGTAGGGTCACAAATGAAGAATACTAAGCGAGGACCTGCTAGTTTTAGAGTCACATCCATAGTTTTCCTTACCATTGTAGACCATGCCGAATCCAACGGTGTAAAAATCATCTTTGTCAGACTTGTAGTTACTAAAATCTAGGAGGGACACAAATGGAGAATACAAAGCGGTTTGAAAGGACCTGCCAGTTTTAGGGTCAAAGTTATAGGTTATTCCAGGGTTTCAGGCCTTGTGACATGCAATAGTACTTCTGTTTACATGCCTCCTCTACTCACAGTTTTTGCCAAGAATAAAAAGGCAGAACTTCTCTATAGATATATCTGGTGCGGCTGCAGCCTATATTAGGCACATGAATATTGATAAACACAGGCAGTAAGTTGTTCGTTAGTGAGAGTAAAAGTAACATTAGGATATATTTTTTTATATATAAATCAGATAAAGAGAGTTTCATATAACTTTAAACTAAATTAGGTTTTTTTTTTTTTTTTTTTTTTAGGAAACCACACAATAAACCTTGCAACTCTTCCAAATATCACCCCATTCCAAATATGATGTTACTATCCTATTACAAAATTCACATATCTCACCTTGAGTACATAAAATGTTTCAGGTATGTGCTGTTTTCTAAAACAGCATGTTTACATTCGCGTCGGCACCTATTGTAGAGGCTGAATAAAGAAGGGATTTGTGTAGTCCCCTCACTTCTTTTTTCATTCGGACTAAAAGCAAAGACAGGGGCGGGGCGCGGCTCGCTTACCCTCATCAAACCTTTGACAGGTGGACTGGAATAGCTATGTAAAAATGCTATTTTTTTATTGGTGTATCAGATATGATTGCAATTAAAATTATTAGAATCGTTTGTTCACAAGGAATAAAACAAAAAAAAGTTGGTCTTTCTAGCGTAAGTGGTTGCAAAGTTAGACATATTGTAATTTGGAGAAAAAAATAATAATATTATTTATTTTTTAATAATTTATTTCTGAAAACTAGGAAACAAATGTACGTTCTAAGTATTTCAACCCGTTCATAAACTTCTGAAGAATGCTCCAAAACTTTTCTTTTCTATTAAAGATATCCAGTTCCTTAGAAAATGAAGATATTCGGTAGCAATTTTCTGTCCATAAGCACCAACAGTAAACGTTCTAGCTCTGGCAGAAGTAGAAGACCGTCTTAAGGACAAGACCTACGTCTTCAACTGGATAACGAACTTCTACGCTCAACGTGTTGTTTACCAGGAATTTGAACCTAGAATCCTTTGATTGACGCCCTAAATTAGCTTTTGAGCTTCTAAGGACGGGACCTACAGTCTTTTCTGTAAAGTCAGCTCCGAAACATTCTGTTCAATGAACTCCTGCGGGAATTGAAATCATGATCACGGGCAAAATAAATGAGAACGCTAACCTCTTGACCAACCGGAGGTCTTCAGTGTCTGAGCTATTTTTTTTTCTAATATTGAAGAGAGAGTATACCACTCCAGCTCGTCGAAAGAAACAAAAGTCAGATAATTTTTAAGTAAAGCAGGAGAATAGAGAGAGGGAGAAAGAGAGAGAAAGTGTGTGAGAGAGAAAGCGAAAGAAATTAAAACAAAGAAAGAAAGAGAGGGAGTGACAGAAAGAAAGAGAAAAAGACGAATTGAGAGAAAGAAAGAAAGAAAGAAAGAAAGCGAGAAAGAAAGAAAGCGAGAAAGAAAGGGAGAAAGAAAGAAAGAAAGCGAGAAAGAAAGGGAGAAAGAAAGAAAGAAAGCGAGAAAGAAAGAAAGAAAGAAAGCGAGAAAGAAAGAAAGAAAGAAAGAAGTAAAAGAAAGAAAGAAAGAAAGAAAGAAAGAAAGAAAGCGAGAAAGAAAGAAAGAAAGTGAGAAAGAAAGAAAGAGGATGGATATCCTTGAGAGAAAAAATAATTCTAACTTCTGAAAAAAATCTCCAGGAGGGAAACAAATGAGAAACGTTCCATCCTAATATCCAAAGCAGAATTATTACGTGGGAGAAAAATCAATAAAAAATTGTCAAGAGCTGGAGACAAATTGAAGTGACTTCCAACTACTCGTTAAGTCGCTTCTTTCGATGCAATTTTTTCTTTCATCAAAACAAATTGGAGTGTCTTAGAACAGCTCATTAAGTTAAACCTTGCAACGAATTTCTGTTTGAAAATATTGCCACAAATGGCCGCTTTAAACATACGCTATATATCGATTTAAGGTGTAAAATTCCTTCCTGAATTTCAATCGATTCGATTATGTTATTTCCTTTGCACTCAGACATTTTTCTTTCCATTGCTGAAATTGCGTTCTATAAAGCTTTGAAATTTATTGCCAATTTCCTCAGCTGTCAACACTATGGTATCTATTTCCCCAATACGATTGTAGCACCATCTAACGGAAATTTCAATAAAAAGGAAGTACAGGTACATGGGAAAGCATTTTGTGAATAATATTCTTTACATTTTTTTACATTAATGGTCTGAAAACGATGGTTATACGAAAAAAAAAGCGATAGAACAAATGCACGATATGTCACTCTTGACTTCCTTTGAGACTCGTGCAATTAATGAAAAATGGCGTTTCCTTTAGCTTGTGCTAGACTTGATCACTAAAATTTGTTCCTTCATTGAATTTTAACTTTTGGCTTTTGCTAGGAATTTACAACTAATTCGGATTCAGCTTTGTTGAATTTTCTTTCTGTCAGATCTGAGAACTTGGGCGGATTTAGGAGAGAGACCCGGAGGGGGTGGGGGTGGAGGCAATTACCTTTAAAAGCTATCTTTTAGAATGAAACATTTAGAGTCATTCTGAAATGACTGCGGGGGCAATGTTCCCCACACCCCCATAAATCCGCCCGTGGATTCAGGCTTTGAAAAGACGAAAGATTGTAAATCCTAAAGAATCTCCAGAAGTAGGTGCTGCCATCTCTTAGGTAAATGTTGAACTAAAAACTGTATGTGGAGACGGTAGGTTGCACAAACATTTTTAAATGTAATCTTTGCTGTTTTCATCGCATAAAGTTAAAAAAAAAAGAGAACAATGCAAAAAATACAAAAGGGAATAATTATTTTTTTAAAAAAATATGTGACGTGCCTTGCATAAACAACAGTAAACAAAATGGAGCTGCGATTTTACTAACTAAAGCAAAGGCTCCGATCCCTTGATAGTATTTTAGCCACGGAAATATTAAGTTTTAGAAAATAGGCTGGTAACACTGAAAACTGCAGTGCTTAGGCTCGGGAAAATTCACAGTAGTTGTGTCGAATAATATTTGCACCAAGTTTGGTGCAGTTACGTCTAGCTGAATGGAAGTAATTTGAATAATTGATTATTTTGTCAAATGTACTGGCAACATTGAACTACTACAGCAACCAAGACTGTTTCGGTGGCTCTGAGCTGGTCTAGCTTTCGAACGACATCTATGTATGTCTCTACACCTCATGGTTCATGAGATACATTTTCGGCATGGGCTGGCAACACTGACAACGGGGTTCCTACGAAGTAGGAACATCCGCAGTATGTTTCTATTGAATCAACGAATGTTCATGCCAGGTTTGGTACTGCTATGGGTAGAATAATGGAACTAACTAACTAACTAACTCTATGGCTTATGGAACTCGCAAGTTCATCGCCGCAGTAACAAACGTTCGCCATTGGATTCTATCCTGGGCAGTATCAAGCCAGTTTTCATCACGAACACCTACTTCTCGAAGATCTCTTCTAATATTGTCCTCCCAACGACGTCTCGGTCTTCCCAATGGCCTCTTTCCATCGGGCCTTCCAACCAGGATTGAATATAATCTTCGTTTTTCCCCCATCCGAGCTACATGCCCTGCCCACCTTAGTCGTCTCGATTTCATTATTTTTACAACATCTGGTGAATCGTACAGTCCGTGGAGTTCTTCATTATGCAGTCTCCTCCACTCTCCAGTCATCTCGTCCCGTTTTGGCCCATATATCTTTCTCAAAACCTTATTTTCAAATACACGCAATTTATGTTCATCTGCTAGGGTCGTACTCCAACTTTCGCAACCGTAAAGAATTACCGGCAGAATAACCGTTCTGTATATTTTTAATTTCAATTTCCTTGATATTAATCGCGATGCTAGAAGTTTTTGGACTGAGTAGAAACATGCGTTCCCCGATACTAAGCGACTTTTTATTTCTTCCGTGACCTCATTTTTGCTTGTTACGTATGCTCCCAAGTATTTAAATTTGTTTACTTTCTCTATGACCTCATCCCTAATTCTTATGTTTTTAATTCCTTCATTCCCTGTGCTTCGGCTTGTTACCATGTATTTTGTTTTATCTGTGTTTACCTGTAGACCTATCTCATCGCACGCTTCTACTAAGACATCGGTGTTGCTTTGTAGTGCATCTATATCGTCCCCTATTAAATCTACATCATCCGCGTATACAAACAGTTGATTCAAACCATTCAATGATAGTCCCTTTTTGTCCCCTTTGATTTTTAAAATCGCATATTCTAACGCGAAGTTAAACAGTAGTGGTGACAAGGCATCGCCTTGTTTCAATCCGTTGCGAATCTTGAAACTATCTGACATATTATTACCTATCCGTACTCTGCTTATGGGGTTGCTGAGACACATCTTCACTAGTTGGACCAATTTTTTCGGTATTCCAAATCGTATCAGGATACTGTATAACTTTTCCCTTTTGATAGAATCATATGCTTTCTTAAAATCAATGAATAGCTGATGAACCGTCCCATTGTATTCCCATTTCTTCTCCAAAATTTGTCTCAAAGCAAAAATCTGGTCCAACGTGGATCTATTTCTTCTAAATCCACATTGGTGATCTCCAATTATTTCATCTACGTATACATTTAGGCGTGTTAACAGAATATTACTTAATACCTTGTAACAAGTTGGAAGTAACGAGATTCCGCGGTAATTATTGCATTCCGACTTATCGCCTTTTTTGTAAATCGGAACAATTATTGATGTTTTCCATTCCTTTGGGAGCTCCTCCTTTCTCCATATAGCACTTATCAATTTATGTAGTTCCTTGATTAGTGCCGTTCCTCCTGTTTTAATTAATTCGGCTGGAATATTGTCTATTCCTGGTGATTTGAAATTTTTCAATTTCTTAACCGACATTTCGATCTCGATCTCGCTAGGTTCGGGAATCCACGGTTCTGCGGTATGGATTTCAAATTCCTCTGTTTGTTCCCCGCTGTGTACATTAAGAAGTTTGTCGAAATAACTTTTCCACACATCGACAATTTTAGTCGGATCCGCCTGAAGATCTCCACGTTCATTTCTAATCATTCCTAACCTCGGCTGGCAAGCAATTGAAAAATAATAATTTTATACAAAATAGGCTGGCAACACTAGTAACTTAATTACTTGGCAACGTAAACCCTCTCAGTGTTTTTGTATTGTTTGGAATAATGTTTTTGCCAAATTTGGCGCAGCTAGGTGTAACTGAATGGAAGAAATTTGAATTATTGGTTTATTAGAAAATGAGCTGTCAACACTGAACGAATACACCAATCAAGACAGTTCTAGCAGCCCTGAGTCAGCCTAGCCAAGACCTTTACAACGACACCTCAAGCATCTCTCTGCACCTTGTAGTCCCTTAGATTTAATTTCTGGACACGGACGGACATATGAGCGGGAATAAAAGATTCCTTTTGCTATTGCTTTGCTATCAAGGGACCTAAAAACATGAGAAATTGGTGCGAAATGAACACGGGTTTCCTGTCCAGCAGTCCAGCACACCATCCAACACACTAAGCCACTAATAGAAAATAGTTCGTCTTGCAAGGTCTTTTGTCGTTACCTGTATTATCAACACGTATTACAGCAGTCTGGTCGACTATTTAAGCGGGACAGCAACAGATGACAGTAGGTACCATAGAAATTTATTACGAGGCACAAACTGTCTATTGAAAGGGACCTTAAAGAGAGAGACTTTCGGCACTATTGTGGCACAAACCAATTATTATAAATCAAACGACAGGTCTTGATGAGAGAGCTATCGATTGGAGTAATTTAGCAATTGATATATCCTTAGAGTTTGGACAAAGTATATAATTACTATACTGATGCTAGACTGCATCTAACCTTATCCGCCATGTGATCACGTGATTATAAATGAAATTAGTTTAAGGGTCAGTTCTACAATCGACCGCTAAACTTCTAGTCAGCGCTCAGTTGAGGCCAACTCTCATTTTGCGTACTCTTATTGGCCAAAATCTGACTTGGCCTCAACTTAGCGCTGACTAGAAGCTTAGCGGTCGATTGCAGAACTGACCCTGGGTGTTCTTCCAACGTTGTGTGAGAGTTAACTACTGATAAACGTTTGGTCAAATCTAACTATTAAATAAGCTGGAGATAAGTAATACAGTAGAATCTCAATTAACCGGCCTAACGTGGCCAAAGGACAGGCTGGATAATAAAATGATGAATAGACCGGAGTTGAATAAATACTCACTTCCTGCCTCACCCATACCATTAAAAACACCATTTTTATACCCAAACCAGCTCTTATTCAATTTTTCTGACCTCTTAGTACAGGCCAGTATTTTATAAACATTTATTTTGTACTGTAGCATTCGTTTGAATAATTTATTACAGAAAATAGAAGTGCAAAAATGAAAATATGTAGCTACAGTGTTGTACACATTTTAAGATACATTTTATAATGTCTGACTGAGAAAATCAAATACACAGTGCAGTATGAAAATAGTCACATCTTTAAAATAACTAAACATTAACGTAAAACATAGGTCCGATAGTACGCCTAGGATGGGCAGAAGTCCTTCCGGGGGCAGTTGGATAAATTTTCTTTATTGCAAGAAAACTTAAGAATACTGAAATTGACGGTTCAGCTGCCTCCTTGCCTTCTTTTTGTATTAACCGTGCTATTTGGTGTCTTTATCGCATATAATAATAATAATAATAATAATAATAATAATAATAATAATAATAATAATAATAATAATCCAACCTGACTTTTTAAATCTATTACCAGGATGTGCGTAAAATGTTTGAAAATTGTGTAAAATGGTGAAAGAACTAAAATCAAGCAGAAGGGAGCTTGATATTAAAATGTGAAAATTGAAAGTAGTAGAGTTATTTCAACAAAGAAGATAATTAAAACTTGAAATCGAAAGGAATCAAACCCCGGCTTCCAGGCTAGCAATCCAACTCTACCATTACGCTAAGCCAAGAGCTACCAACAAGGTGTTCAGAACCGTATTTTGTCTTTTACATAGTTCAGCAGAAAATTAACAGATTCCGCTCCATGAAAGATATTCCAACTCAAATCTCAAAGTTGAAATTTCTACGCTAAATTTTCCTTATATAAGATAAGATAAAATGAATTGTATGGGCGATAACAGCACTATGGCTTACGCCCGTCCCGGTCCTTATATAAGAGAATAACATGTTAAAGAATTAGATTTTTTATCTGTTCCTCCACCAGCGATGTTGGGCCTGCAATATTTATAAAATGTGAAATTTCGGATTGGTAAAAATCCATAAAAAATATTAAGGAACCATATATCATCGTTCATATTCTGTACCCTCAATATACTTTGATATGTAATAGTGTACATAAAAATCAATTTTGACATTGAACCCCTTCGGTGAAAAAAAATCATTCTGAAAGCCGGATTTTTTTTTTTATTTCGACAATCACATTTGGACCAGTCCGATTACGTTTCAGACTTTTGATGCAGAGGACTAGAGTTATCAAGCAGACTTCAAAGGAAGAAATGGTTTTTGCTTCACTGTTCTGTGATGAACAAATCGGCAGATATTGCATTTTTCGTAATCATCTGCAAACACAAATTTTGGCATGCATCGTAATACATAAATGGCTTAGATGAATCTATCAGTGGGGATAAAATTCAAAGAATACTCTTTTTGAACTATTCACAAATAAGGGAAATTAATATTTAAAAAAATTAAATATAAAAAATTGAAATTGGTCAAGCGAGCTATGTGCGGGACTATTTCAGATGGACTGGTTCGAAGGTAAAAAGCCAAATTGTTCCATGACTTGGTTTGTTTTAATGACAAATTCTTTATCGTTTTTCGGTTCCCTTTCGCCATATTGTCGAATGACTTGCCAAATTTATGTGTGATAGATCTGGACACACACTCTTCTTTCTCTGCTTGAACACTTGTACAACCTCGAGACGGAAGCCTGGAAAGGGATATCCATGACTTAGTCTTTTTATTGACTTGCAATGAACACATTTGCACGGTATGGCCATGAATAATAGGAATTTCTGCTTCGCATGTTGTGGAATATCTCTGTTATACTTCTGTTCATTTCTTCAACGGGCATTCATTCAATTTTGCACCCTCGTATGCAATCGGGTTTCTAGCTTTTTATATTTGGAGAACATTAACGACTGACCTACTGTCAGGTACGTACTCACAATTTTTTTTTCGGCGGGAGGTCTAAGACACTTCACCAATACGAGTCGAGACATAAATAACTGAAATGCTTCTAAACTATTCTTTTTTAAAGTAAATATAATTTTACGTCTGCACGTTTTTTCAGAGAGAAACTACCCGGAGCTTATTTGAATATTCATATGCATCCAAAACAAATTAATAAAATACTCAATATGTATTTTAATAATTGTATACTCCCTATTCTAGCTTGAACATTCAAAGACAACATTTTTAGTTACCTTGGAGTATATTAGAATAAATATTTCATAAGTTACTGGCTAAAAGAAAACAAAATTATTTAAAAGATTTATGAGTTGCTTGTTTTCAGGTCGAGAATATGTGGAGCGCTACCTCCACATCCCCCATGCACCGTTCACGGCGAGTACCTATTGCACAGGGGATTGCTTTATTTTTGACCTTTGTTTTCAAGTATTGGAACAGATACACAACTTTTAAATAATGGAGCACTTTCTTCTAGCATGAGTGAAGAGTTTGCGACAGGTTCTTACTTGAATTATGCAAGAAGCACCGCTACTGTAAACAAGGGCTTCCCAATTACATGATTTAATTGAACGTATGACTCGAAGAAGACGTGAGATATTTGATTGTAACAGTCTAACGAACACATCAGGAAAATCATCCTACTGGGAGAATAATTTGTTTTAAGGACTGGCGTTTTTATGACGGTAGTAAAGATTCATGTTTCCACAGTAGAGGACTCTGTTTGTATCTTTGGACTGTGTAGACATTGACTATCAAACTGCGTTACAGCGGAAATTGGAATGTTTCGCTTCGTCAAAGACATATTTAATTATTTTAAAAGCTAAAAGTTAGCTTCAGAGCAAAATGCTTAGTATGCACGAATACTGTCAAAATTCGTATTTTCCTTTTGTACTGGATGTGTTTGTATGCCTGGGTAATTTTCAAAATATTTTTTTTGAAAGGGGAACCATCCCGCCATTTTTGGCAATTTTTTTGATCAGCAGTAAATTAGACGCAGAAAGACGCAGTAAATTTCGGGAGTGTTCGGACGCCTCCTCTGGGTACGTCCCTGCCTGCTGTTTACTTGCTTTTCAACGCAAAGGGGAGAGGAGTGTTCTTCGGCTGGGATTTCCAAAAAGGGTAACCAATTTCAAGGTATGCGTCGGTAACCTTACCAGACTGGACAAGTGAACATGCTTTTCCGAAGGTGGTTGAGTGTTTCTTCCATCGTCGCTATCAGCCAGGTCTTGCTCACCATCGTTATCAGATACGCAATTGTCGTTGTACGGTGTTTTAACAGTCACCACCTCGAATTGGCTGCGCTGGAGCAGCCTGATGAAACATAAGATGATCTTGACCAGTTTAGTCCATCATTCGAAGTGCCAAAAGAGTCGTGAAGCAGTTTGAGATGTCGTTTAGGTTGCATCACTATGTATAAAATTGAAAGTGACTGTGTGCGTGAGCACCAAGCAAAAAGTACTTGACCTGTTGAAATGATTTTTCGTACATGGTCAGACACTGGATCGGAGTGGGATGTTATCATATCACTGTGATTCTAAAATTATTATCTTCAGGGATAATCAACCATTTAATTATGCATTGAATTAAAATAGGTAACGGAAAATTTTAATGCAAAGTATACGGCAACCCACACTACAATATTGTTCAACGGGTTGACTACCTCCAAGTGGTGAAATTTGGCATGGCTATCAATTCAGTAACAACGACCATATGTTATCCGCTTCATGCAGAAAATAAATACAAGAAAACTCTTGGCACAAACCTTAAGTAACGTAGATTGTTTAAGACGTTCTCTTGTTTCACCTAAAAAACAAAACAAAAGAGAACATGGCTCTTATGTCCTTTTAATTTTCCACCCTCGATATATCAAGCTGAGCGCTCACCTTTGGTGCTTAGGGTACCCAGCTCGATACTAACTCATGCCATGTGGGCTTTGTGGTGGAAAAACATCGTGTTCGTGTGTTTCTTCAGAGTTTTCCCGTTTCCTCCCACGTTCTTTATTCCACCATTTCTCTCATGATCAACCATACGGTCTGAGCCAAAGTTACCAAAAGGTCTTAAATAAAATTCAATTCAAATTTTTATCTATAAATTTATATACGAAGTAGTGTCACGTATCTATTCAGCGGTAGTGGAAAGGTGATTTGCTTGTAATGGTTTTAAAGCACTGCATTTTCTTTATTGTCGAATGGAAACGAATTAGCATAGGTAAACAAACAACAGGTCTTCCTTCACCTACAGCAGCTTTCTTACAAATAGATCTGACTTGTTTGGTTGCTCTTATACGAAGACATCAAAACCTTTCGGGTTATTGCTTATGGAGACTAGAACTTTAATATAAATAATTGAAACCAGTTTTCTTTCTCATGAAGGCTCGATCTTCTGGGAGTTTACTTTCATAAAATCATAATATATTAATTCTCTTTATAACACCACTTCATTTTTGCCACTGATCAATACAAATATTCTCTTAAATAAGTGAGACGGAGCTGTAACCGTCCTACCTATTCGTATAATAATGTGCTTCTGTGTGGTGATCTTTTCAGTGTTAAGAAACTGCGATTCCTTCGTTTTACTTTTCTCACATCAAAAAGCCCCGGAGATGGAGCGTGTTCTGCTATCATTTTCAAACTAAATCTTTTGTTGGTAAAATATACAACTTTTTATGTTGTTTTTTTCAAATTAAATATACCGATATCCGAGATATAGAGACTTTTTGTGTACGAACATATGCATGTTTATATGTATGTTGCTTTTAATATGTCAGTATTAATTATAACTTATATAATGTATTGTGATGACCCTCAGAGGCATGAAACAAAGAAAAGAACATTACAATATACCCGTTAAGTATTTTTAACTTGACTGGTTGCTTTAATTTAATCCTTAATATCTATTTCAGGTATTTATGATGGATTCTCATTCGAAATAATTTTTTTATGATGCAGAGTTTTCTCAACCTTTTTCATACCGCGACTCCCTTTTACCGTTACTTCTGCCCGGCAACCCCCCAAAAATATAACTGAGTAGAAAAATAAAAGTTTTATTCGTATAACTAAGAAAGAGACCTGTAAAAACGAAAGTTTTGAAGGTGTTTTCTCGAAATTTTGTACAGTTGGTTACAAAACTCTGAACTTTAAACACTGTGCAAATAATTTTCCTAAAGTAAATTTTAATCCCCCTTTTGGGGATTCAAACTCTTAAGTAAACCTCGCATAAGTGAAAATCAATGTTAATTCAGAGGACCTGTTTTCCTTGTCTAATTTTATTAATTGGTACTAAGAAATTAAGTCAGACGCTGATTTCTGTCTATCAAATATTGTAGCATCTCTCGATCACGATTCTTCACTTTTTAGTTTGAATCTCCGAAAGGGAAGTTAAAATTTTGTTTTCGAAAATTATGTTCACAGTATCAAGCGCGGGTTTTGTGAGCAATTGCAGAAAATTTCATGGAAATGTATGCGAAAATTTAGATTTTACTGGTCTGTTTCTCAGTTACACGCATTAATAAAGAGTCTGTATATTAAAAACGTGGTATTTAGGACAAGGATGGGTTCCTAACTTTTGAATGAAAAGTTACTGAAAATGAAAACTTTTGAATGAAATGACTTTATAAAGTGAATCACAAAAATTGAATCAGGCATTTTAAAATTGGTTAAAACAAAATAGGCTCAGATTTCGAGCTAACCTAGTAAACTTGTAAAATCTTTCGTAACGTTTTAAATATTTTTGCCCTTTTTTATTTTGTGTAATATTTGCTTTTCATTTAAAAACATCAGTTGATTTGCTGTATTCTAATTATATTTTCGAAAAATTATTCAGCAAGTTACATTATATTTGTGTATTAATTTTTATAAAGCAAGTAAAATACCTTCTTTGAAATTTATTGGTTCTAGCCTACAAAACCCTAGTTAAATTTATTTTCTCAACTCCTCTGGCGACCCCTTGCACATAGCCCACGACCACCACGTTGAGAAACCCTGTTATGAAGAATGAATCTTATGATTGGTAATCTCTCTGCCTTGCTGCTAAGAAGAGGGATTCCTGCGGGAGACATTTTCTTGACGAGGAATGGATTCTGCGTTCTGGAAATCCCTTTCCCTACCTAAATTTGACCCCCCATCCCCCAAGGAGACTGTTTCTCTACGAGGAATATCCAGTAACCTCTTAATCTTGACATCTATCTTAGTATCACTTGCCCTAGCGTCCCAGCGCCTACGCATAACCACTACGTTACTGAGGCATGTGACTGAATTAAACTTTTAGTGAAACACAAGATGACAAGCCCAGTGGGGTCACTGTGTATATAAGCTACCGCTAGGCTTCGACACGGAGCATCCTACTCAGGGACTCCGCCAGGATTTTTAGTTTGGGGGGGTGAAGTCAAAATTGGGATTGTCTAAATAGAGTTTTGTGCGGTTTCTATCGATTATTGACAGCAAAAATGTAAAGTTGGGGGGGGGGGTATCGAGAATTTGGGGTGACACCCCCACAGGTGGGTCTGGCGAAATCACTGAAACTACTAGGATAAACAAGGTTACGTTCGAGAACTTGCGGCGATACCTTAACCACCTTTCTAGCCCTAGTTCCTGAGTTGAAAATTGCCCTTCCCTCATCTCCGGAAACGTCCATGTGATCTGGATTATCTAAACAGGTTTGAACTAGTCTCGCGAAGACCTTTCCAATGAGACCTCAAATATCGTCCTAGTAGTTCCTGAGGTGAAAGTTGTCAATAGACAGACTGAGTGGTTGTATAAGACTTCACAGTACTTTCTGCTGAAGCCTAAAAAAGAAACCACACAATTATCTATACAAAAATATTTCTTGTGGTTTGCTAACTTTTTTGCGAGGTTACATTTTGGTTTAAAATATTCGCAAAACGTTTGTTTTGATGTTTCTTTAGGTGCTGTAACGAACGGTGCTATTCCAATGCATTTCGTAGATTTCCACATTATAAAATAATAAAGTTCTTGAACATGCTTTCGGTGTTTTTCAGAAATGTAAGCAATGTGCAGCAGAAGTGACGGGAATTCATAATGTCTTTTTGAACACTTGTTCACTGCTTTACACTATTTTTACAGTCACTCCTTATATAATTCTAATACACACATTTTGTTCATATAATCTACTATGTAATAATATTGAAAGTGAAAAATGTTTGTCATTAATAGACGTAGCATCCATTGAGCCGATTTAAATAATTTTTGGTAAAAAGATACTCCTTACCCACCCCAATGTTTTAGTGATGTCTATTTGATGATACATTTACTAGGAATCGAGATAATGTACCATCAAGAAACAAGCGATTTTATTTTATTTATAACAATGAAATTAATAAAGTATTTCCATTTTTGACTTAAAACAATAATAAAATTAATTAAATGAATATTTTAAATAATTTTTGCTAGTTAGATTATTGCAAGCCAGAAATCAAAATTTAATTAACCAAGATTTAAAGAAACTGTAATACGTTAGTAAGGAATGGATAATTGATACTACTACTAATAATAATAGCACTTGTAGTAGTAGTAGTGGAAGTAGTTGTTGTAGTATTGTGCGTAAGACATATTTTATGGATTCCTCACCAACAGGCGGGGAAATCGGCTAGTCTATATAGTAAAATTGACAGCGAGGAAGTTTGATATTAATAGACTCAGAAACCACTGAACCGATTTTAATGAAAGTACTCGTTCGTCGCCCCAATATTTAAATGATATTAATTTGATGGTATTATTAAAAGTAGATTAAGTTTGCTGTATTATTATTATTATTAGAAGTAGTAGTAGTAATAGTAGTATAACTATTCCCGCACTAACGGGCAGGCAGATCAGCTAGTTCAATAATAAAAGCAGATTTACTCACTTTTCCATCAAACAATAATAAAACTGTATGCATTCGATAAGGCTCAGTTTTTTAAAGTAAAAGGTTATATCACCAAGATTATCCGCGTTCTATAGTCTCCCCACCCACCCTTTCGCACCAGGATTTCCAAAATCATTTAACAGAACATTGTAAAATTACATTATTCACATCTTCTTACAACTAAAGTGCACAGAAGTGATAAACGTTTGACTCATTTAAGATGTAGGGGAAGGGAGGGTGAAGTTGCCACCCTACGGAAAATTCATTTGTTGTGACCTTATTTTCTTGAAGAAATGGCCGAAATTTTCACAATCTCGTCAAGTGTATTGATTACAGTTATTGCAAAAAAAAATCATTGTAATATCTAATCTGTAATTCGTTATATAGTTGTTTTTCTGCAACTCTACGAAATTGTCATTTTATCCTACATAGGGGAGTAAATTGGACATATTCTTCTTCTTCAAAAATTCTTTAATAATAGCAAAACATTTTTTAAAAAATCAACTTTTTTGTTAAAAACTATGTGTTGATAAGTATAGAACAATTCCTGGAAACGTAACTAAATATAACTTACTTTCACCGCCTCTCTTTCTCCAACACTGGAAGCGGCATTTAATTGAAACAAATTGTGATTTCGTTGTTGCATAAAACTTAGGATGTATGCGATTTCGTATTTTCTACTCATTAAATAATTGATTTATTGTAATAGTAATATATGAGTTAATTTAATTGCAATGCCACTTGTTTTTATGGTTTCGTAGGATAAAGTGAGTTTCCACTTTACCCATTCAGCAGCCATTTTAAATTATGCAGCATTTGCGGCAACAACAGTTGGTCTTCTGAATTTGGCGCCTCATTAAAATTAACGTTAAACACCAAATAGTTTCATCAACTATAATTACAAAATGTTAATTTTCTGCCTATATAAATATTTTTAACAATAAATAATGCTCGCCTTAGATCATAGATAGCGAAAAACACAAAAAGGTCAATAGTTTTGTCAATTATCGTCATAACAACTTCAGTTGCTACTATTCATTAAAGGCATTGTATTGAAAAAATTTAATGGGTACCGTTACATTCCGCCACACGTAAGGGAAAAAAGCACCCCATGGACACTTTGCACTTCCTTTTCCGTACATGAAGTGCACTGCGTAAAAAAAAACATGCGTCTGTTTCACTGGCAACACTGATGTCAGTGATATCTTCGTAAAATAACGACGGTTTCGCCGTAAAAAAAAGTTTTTAACCACATACAAAATGTTTCAATGGTGATTTCGCCGTATAAACATTTTAACAGTGATTTTGAACGTAAAAAGGTTTCTTAACGGTGATTACATCTTTAAACTGTTTTAATGGTGATTTAACTGCAGAGATGTTTTAATTGGAGACATGTTTTAACAGTGATTTTAACGTAAAATTGTTTTAATGGAGAATTCATTGTGAAAATATTTTAACAGTGATTTTACTGTACGAGTGTCTTAACAGTGATTTTATTGTGATAATATTTTAATAGCTATTTCACCATAAAAATGTTTTAACAGTGATTTTATCGTAAAAATGTTTTAAACAACCACTGAGTGACGAAGAAGGATTGGGTACATTTGTTAGTTGATGATGACAGGTGTTCTGGTCGAAGGCAGGTCTGTAAACCGAATCGATTGGTAAAGGGAATCGATGGTGGTTTGACATTGCCATTTTTTAGATGAAAATGACGTTATCACGACGACTACAGTTTAAATTGAACTTCGGAACGACTTGTGTGTGTCCCCTAAAGGTATCGGTGGTGTGCGTGCTGCGTGCTGCGACCGTGCATTTTGCGACCCGTGCGTTTTGTGTCCCGAAATATTGATTCAAATGCGTAATGCAAATGTTGAACCTTTTAGTATGTAACTAGATTCATATCTTCTTTGTGTGTGTCTTTTGATACGTTGTTTTGGCTTCTTGTATATTTCTGGTTAGATTATATTGCCGGTTTCATTTTGGGAACCAGCTAAGTGCAGTTTGAGAGGAAAGGGAATCATTCTGGGACACATCGAGATTCATTACATTTGCAATTTCACATACATATTGATGATGTAAACTATAAAAAAAGTTTTATAGTTTCATATGGAATGCATTATTAAATAATGTGAATGTCGCGCACAGACACGAATTAATGCCGAGTGAGCTGGAGTGAGTGAAAGCAGTTTAGTTAAAGTCAAGTTAGACTCTCCCAAAAGCAGTGGTTATAACACCTCGTCCCCGTGGTTTAATAGTTCGATTGCGGACTTCGGATCAACACTGTGGAGACAATCTGGTACGGGTTTTCCTACCTGGCATATTGAGTGAGGTTTTGTAAGGTTTCCTTCAGTTTCACCAGGAGAATGCTGGTATGATACCTTAATAAAAGCTCTAACCTCTAACTCTCCTTTCACTGGCCTAGAGAGAGTGCATATTTGTTGACTCACATGAAAGCTGTGATACGTGCCGGTTTATCTGCCCCATCAATACAAGTTTAATAAATAATACTAAAAATTCAATTCCGGTTTATGCTCCGGAGATCAGGGATTCTGCCAGACCCTCAACAGGATTGATACCATCACCAATTCTTGAGCACACTACCTAAGATTATAATGTTAACGGTTAAAAACGAGAGAACCCCTGCAAATCTTAACTTATATTCCTGCAATTTTGAATTTGTATCCCGAAACTAAAAATCCTGGCAGAATTACTGTCAGCGATACCCTTTAGTTGCGCTAATGTACAAACAAAGCTTGGCCTCTCTCACCCTGGAAGCTAATAAGTGTTTAAATTCCAGAAAAGCCATTGACTCAAAGAGTTCTCGAACCCAGAACCTTTGGGACGCTGGCCTGAATCGTTAGACAACGCCACCACTGCGGTCAGCTTGGCTTTATGCGCTAAGCGTTATCGTTCGGAATAAGAAATGAAGCCTGTAGTAACACTAACACAAAACTCTTGTACGCGACGAAATAATGTAATGATTGCTGCATACTGTGTCGTGTATTTCGTGAAGCTAATCCTTGACCTAAGGCAATAAGCATGCAAACAGGTTTCGACAGCGCCACTGTGCGGAAAGAACAGACACCGGAACCAGTTTCAATGAGATGGAATATGTATGAGACTATATACGAATCAACACGGACAAAGAATATATTTTGCGCACGATCTTAATTCAAGAAATATGAAGAAAAGATGTCTTACCTTTTCTTGAACTGGTTAAGTAGACACCGCAGAGCGTAAAGGGCGAATCTACTTTCTGTAAAATATTTGTAAACACAGGACTATACAACACACTTTATCTTCATTGTTTTATTGATAAGTTCTGCTCAGTTTTATCACACATCTTATCAAAAGTATCTTATTTTCATTGTCATTATATTCAAATTAACGTCGCAAGGTTTAAACGTAAATAATTCACTATTGTATTGAACACTTGTCGAGTATCAATTTGGGAAGGGGGGAAACGCAATAAAATTTGAAGCCAATCGAGTAGATCTTCGATGCGTTTCGCGTAGAAAGGATAACGAAGAGATATTTTGACGGTGACAATATTTTGAGAACCGCGTATTGTCGCTTCTCACTCGCGAATGTAAAAGACGTCTGCGCTACTCTCTCTCTCTCTCGTGGTGCTGCTTCACGCTCACAGCAACTTTTGTCTTAACTCCGCCCGCGCATGCGTTCAGGTTCATTCTTCGATTCAAGGTTTCCAAATACACGATGTTCGCTTTAGTGTGACGTATGTTTGTGTGTGTGTGATGATTTTGGTGTACTGAAATTTTAAAGAGTCGACAAAATGCTTCCTGCCATTTAACACTTTCAGGCGGTAGATGAAAGAAGTTAGTGAATGATTACGTTACGTCGATGAGTGCTAAATCAGGCGTAAGTAGATGGGAGTTTAAAACAATTGCGCTATAATTTCAAAGATAACAAAATCAGAAACATGTATTTTAATTACCGTGGTGCCACACAGTGGTTGATCCAGCATTTTCGTGACGGGGAGCAGGTGAATTTGGTCAGGAATATTCTCGATATTTTCCCCTCTAAGTGATTTATTTTTAGTATGAATCTATCATATTTCCCCTCATATTGCTAAATTTTATCATGAAAAAAAAAAACCACCAGTATCCCCAAAATTTGATATTTCTTGTCGGGAAACAAATCAAAGCTTTTATCTTAGATAAATCGTTGAATTTGAATTTTATTTATGGCCTTTAGGCATCTAAGGCTCAGGCCGGGATAGAGGAGGGGAAAGGGTACGAAAAGGTGTTGGCCAAGGTCTAAGTTGAAGGTACTATCCCGGCATTTGCCTGGTGTGACTGAGGAAAAACCCTGGAAAATCCTCAGTCAGGTTGGTCGGTCGCTGGGGTTGTGCGCACGACCTGCCGAATGCTAAGCCAACACCCCACTTATAAGTTGTTGAAATAATTCTGTAAAAAATAAGTTATTTTCCTTTGAGGGGGCACGACTTTCTCGTGATCGCCTCTCTGGATCCACCACTGATGTCACTTTCAAGAATGCTTTTTCTGGAAATATACGAGGCTTGTCTAAAAATTGCTGTTATGAATCTAGGATAGTCTTAATGATCAGTAGTGTTCTGCGAAAGGTTCTAGCTACAATGCAAGTCAGGGGTTCAAGTACGCGAAGGTTCTTTGAAAGTAGTTCAAAGCCCTCTTTACCAAGAGTTGTACGCCCCGTTCTTAGAAACTCACCCATTCTCTTAGGAAATTAATGTTAGTCGGGTATTAAGTCATTTAACCCGTAACCTGGGACGTGGGGTAGATTCTACCCCAGTGATTTACACTTTTAGTGTTAGTTCAGCTATCAGCCACCACAAGGAAGAGTGCTGTTCTCTACCTTTCCGTTAGATACTTGTTGATTATTAGATGTGACTGGTGCTTTGTTGAAGCGTGTAAACCGTAACTTATATTGCAGTAAATTTTGGGTGGCGTAGAAAATACCCCACGTCCCAAGTAACGTAAACGATATTGGTGTTTACTTATTTTCCTTTTAAAGGGAAAATTAAGGCTTTCACATCGAAAGACCGGGTGTGAACTGATGATCAAGGTTTTAGTGAGTGGTAAGAGAATTGGTGAAAGAAAGAGACTTTAATAAGAAAAGCGAAGATGTAAGTATATGGGGTAGAATCTACCCCACGTCCAAGGTTACGGGAGAAACGTATGTCTCAATATTGCTTAAGTAGACTAAAACTTGCTGGAAATAACGCCTTATTTGCATAACAAATAGTTCACTTTTATCGTATATTGATAGCATATTTTCCCCAGAAAGAATAATAGTAATTTGATTTTGTAATACAGATTAAATACTGCTTAATTTTCGAATGGGGTAAAAAATACCCCACCTCCAAGGTAGTGCGACAAAATTTGTATATCCCAGGCTACGGGTTAAGCTCTCTTTATTCATCATGAGTCTGCTCTTTTTCTTTTTTAAATAACTTTTAGACTGTAACCCTTCGGTTTACTCCGATATTTAATCAAGTGGGTATGTTAATCAAAATATTAATGTGTTTTTTTAAATTACATTTTCCAGCTATAGAAAGGTATGTAAATAAGTTGCAAGTACTTAATGTTTAATCATTTATATATTGTTTATTAGAATATCACCATATTATGTTAAGTAATTTTCGTACATGTATTATTATTCTAGGTTTTCTCGCATTCAGACTCTCTCGTTTTTTATATCAATATATAGGATTTTAGCCAGCTTCTGTTAGTACAGCAAAAACTTTCCATTCACTCCCCTTTCTGTTTTCTTCCCATCGACTTTTTAAAACTTTTTTTTTAATACCGTCATGCGGGGAGTATAAAAATAGCAAGCTTCCACGGCCCTTGACGGATTCTCACTCCTTCTTTCAAACTCTTCATTCTACGTCCCTTCGTCGTCGTTCAAACTCCCTCCCTCAAACTCCCTCCCTCCCTTGGTTAAGTTACATTTTGAACTTATCGTCGCTTTTGGAGTTAATGTACTCTTAGAAGTTAGACTCATATCTTTTTCGTAGCAACCAAACTTAAGTATTGGACACAGGATATCTCACGAGTCATGCATGTTAAATTTGTTCTTGACCGTGTATATGTTAAAAAGTCGTCTTAATTCGTCAATGATTTAATCATGTTAAATGTAAGCACATCAATCGTATTTTCATCGAACAGCGGGAGTTAGGTTGGGAATTAACAGAGCTAATGCGCTCGTAATCTAATTATCTCACCTCCTTTTCCCGGTCTTGTGTGATCGGATAGCGAACTTCGTTTTTGCTTTCTTATTGCTGTTTGATAATTGCTTTAACATATAATTTCGTCCGCATGCATTATGCCACTCCAATTGAATATTTTCTTCTGCTAGGGAGACCTTATGTGGTCATAATTTATTAGTTTGTGCTACTATCTCTCATGTGAGATACCCTTATGTGGGAAATAATATAAAGTTCTCCTATCGTGATTTCTCTAGGGCCTAATGTGGCCTATTCATTTATTATTCCCGCATCGTTCTTAAGTATGTGAAACGTTGTCGTCGCCCTATAGAAATCATCGTTGCAAGTAACTAGAGCATTCTGAAGAAGTTGAAACATTAATTGTAATTCTACGGGGCTTATTACTGAACTGCGGAAGGTTCTTATGAGAAAGTTCAGTTCTCTCCGTTGCGGTCCTCTCCAAGGTGATGAACCCCGCCTCATTAGACTGATTTCTTATGTGAAGTCAGTTCTTTTGTCTTCATGCAAACGCCCTTTTGTGGGCTAATAGCAACTTAATGACGGTGTAGGTTATTGTACCTTGCTTGATTGTCAGTTGTTTAAATATAGGAATCTACTAGTGTGGGTGACGGCTTAATAGAACCTTGATATTGTTTTTCAACCTAACAAGGAATGATGCCCATGTGTGACACGCCGATTGCAATAATATTGCACAGATATGTAGAACAACAAGAAATAAGTGACCCGTATTGTTTTATATCGGCAGCCGTGAACGTTTAAAGGGTCAAACAGGTGCGTAAAATTGGGCTCTCAAAGCAAAGAATATGAATAGCTCGACAATGACAAGAGATAGAGCAAAGTGTTAAATGTATGAAATCTATATATTACAGGCTAGTCAATGGTATATAACACATTCATGCTAAGATTACACAGCATCCGGAAATGGACCAATCGGGGTTTGGAGAAGACCATTGGATGCTATCTCTGGTCTGAAATGTATCCGGCGCTGCATGTGTTAAAGAAGAATACAAAATGTGTGATACGTGTTTTTGTTTCTCGTCCAGATAGGAAAAAGATGCGAAATAGAAGTAGTGTCGTCTTTGGAAGATAAGATGAGAAAATCCCATTAGAGAGGAATGAATAATCCTGAGGTGACAGGCAACCAACAATACATATGTGTACAAAGGGTTGCAGAATGTTTGCTGCTGTTGTGACAGCTAGCGTTAACACCACCTACAAGCAAGTTCGATCAGAAACCTGTTAGTATAGTCAAAGACTAGTCGTCCCGAGGAATGTTGCTTGTCGGCAATCGACAAATGGGTCTTGTAGCGTACAGAAGGTGTTAGTCGAGCTGCGAATAGAGGAAACGAATCGCTGTGTGTTTTTTTGCGTATGTTAGTTGTTGTCGTCATGAGAGCAGTTATTGGTGAAGACGTTTGAAATGTTGTAGACTTACTGCTGGAGACATATAGGACAAGACAGTGTATTGAGTCTCCTATTAGTGGTAAAGAATTAGAAGTCAGAGACTACATTGTAGGTCTTTTGGACAGTTGCAAATCTAGACAAGTAGATGTAGAACATATGGACAGTGACACATCAGAAACAAACGATGAAGAGAATCATGCTCAAATACCGAAGTACCCACATCGTCGTCATACGTGGCCACAACATATGAGGCGCAAGAACAGTGCAATGTAGATATGGAGTATAAATTAAGAACAGTAAAGTTTTGAAGAAGTGGGAAAAGAAAGCAACGTAAATTCAAAACAGCGCAAAATCAATTTAAAAAACTGAAACATTGAAATGAACTTTACAGATGGGCGAAGCAGGTTGATCAGGGCGGAGGGCGCGTTGAGAAGCTGCGGCAAATAGAGGATGCTGTGTATGCACAATTTTGTAAAGCTAAAGAGCAACATCTTATAATGCATGATACAGATGTAAGACGCTGGACATTAGAAACAAATCGTTCTCTCTCACTGGAAATTTCCGAGCTTCGAGAAAATGAGTCTTGTTGTTTAAAAAGAAGTACAACATAGTGTCGAGGAAGATTACAAAATTCATAACACGCACGCAGACAGAATGCAATAGGGACATTTATAATAACGCCACATATTTTGTGCAGAGTGTAAAATTGGAAATTGACCATGAGTCACATACTCTGGACAACGTGTACAACACTGAACAAAGTGGGTTTAATTTGGAATTCCATTCTGGTAAACTTCTCACACACCGTGGAGTGAAACATGCAATAGCGCGTGTGCAATCGGTGTTTGCTCAACTCAGTTATACGATCCAACCCCTAATATCTGCATCCGGTAATATACTGTTGCCTATGCTAATTGTGTTGAAGGAGGCAGGTGGTAGTTTGGGACCTTGTGTACAGCAAACGATGTTTCGATCCCAGAATTTGTATGTATGTGCTTCGTCATCCGGTAAGGTGACAAAATAAATACTCATGTCTTGATTCCGCAATGTGTATTTTCCTAATGTTGGGGAGGAAACATTGTTATTGGTTGATTCTTGGAATGGCTATAAGGAAGATGACGTTGTAAACCTCAAGCCTTCCAACAAACAATGTACTCTCAAAATATTGCCCAAGCATACTACTGGCTTTATTCAGCCATTAGATGTTTATGGTTTCCGAATATGGAAGAATTATGTGCGTCATTTATTATCTGACATGGTTTTCTGACGCAAACGGACATCCAGCAACAAACAAGAGATAATATTCTGGAACTGCAGTCTTTGGTGCGCAATCAGTTATCCGTACCAAGATACAAGGCTGTGTTTCAATATGCATGGTTCAGTTCCGGGTACATAGAAGCGTCCTGCTGCGTTTATAATCTCAGTAGAATTTGGTTTCCATGATGTACAACAGACACAGTGCAACATGTGTCAACGACCTCCTGTTATAAAGTGCTCTTGGTGTAAACAATGCCTGTATTTAGTTGATATCATTGTAAAGTATCTCTTTTGTGACAGTTATTACGAATGAACACGACTGATTGGAGTATAATAGGTGCGTACCTCTCTGCGATTGTCACGATGGCTCAGTTGGTAGAGCGCTCACCTGTGGTGCTAGGGGTCGTCGGATCGATCCCTGTAAAAGCCATGTGGGTTTTGTGGTGGACAAACATCGTGTGTGTGGGTTTTCTCGGGGTACTCCCGTTTCCTCCGACTTTCTTCATTCCACCAATTCATCCCATCATCCATACGGCCTGAGTTGCCTAAAGCCCTTAAAAATAAATTCAAATCCTCTGCGATTGTCTATTTTGGATATTTTTATATGTTATAGTACCTTTCTCAACGTGCAATATAGTAAGCGACGTGTTTTTGTTCTTGTACTTGTTTATATTTTCTTTCGTGATATTTTGTCACAAATAGATAGTCAGTTGTCGGCTACAGGGTTCAAGATCAAATGTACAGTGACAATGTTGAGTACCGTGCTTTCTGCAAAACTTTGTACACATATGTGTCGTTGGTTGCCTATCGGCTCAGGATTATTCCTCTAATGGGATTTTCTCATCTTATGTTCCAAAGACGACACTCCTTCTATTTCGCATCTTTTTCCTATCTGGACGAAAAACAAAAACACGTATCACATATTTTGTATTCTTCTTTAACACATGCAGCGCCCGATACATTTGGGACCAGAGATAGCGTCCAATGGTCTTCTCCAAACCCCGATTGGTCCATTTCCGGATGCTGTGTAATCTTAGCATGAATGTGTTACATACCATTGACTAGCCTGTAATGTATAGATTTCATACATTTAACACTTTGCTCTATCTCTTGTCATTGTCGAGCTATTCATATTCTTTGCTTTGAGAGCCCAATTTTAAGCACCTGTTTGACCCTTTAAACGTTCACGGCTGCCGATATAAAACAATACGGGTCACTTATTTTTTGTTGTTCTACATCTCTGTGCAATATTATTGCAATCGGGGTGTCACACTTGTGTAATGTGTGTTGTCTTATACAGCAATTTTCTTACCATTTTAAGACATCACCAAAAATTCTCGTTATCAAGAATATGGACGTAGAGGATAACAGAATTTTAGTATGAAGCATATTGTCTATTAGCAATATCCTCATCATATATTCCTTGGAATAATTGATCACTTATTAACCAATTACCTGGTATAAAAGTCTCCTTAAGTAGGCCTCTCTGGTAACACCTAAAGAAAATACTCAACCTCGATGTTACAAATAAAGGGTGTTCCTGAAGTTTAAATTCAAAGGAAAACATGTGAAATGTTTTAAAAATTTAAATAAAGCTTTTATTTCTTAAGTTTCTTTCTTTTCGTGAATATTTGAAAATCACAAAAAATGACACTCACATTCCTGGGCAATATTTATAACCCCAGGAGAAAAATAATTATAAAAGAACAATTCATTCATTAACAAAAATAACCTGTTAATATATTCACCTTTTCTGAAGAAAGAAGAGTATTTGATTATACAAACAAGGAAAATTTAACTAACCAAAACAAGAAATTTTCTATAATCAAATAAAATAGATAACTTAAATACATACCTTGTCATTAGACAAAATTTTCAAAACTTCCTTTTCGTTTGCTTTTCCTTCATTTAATCCGCAAACTATCATGAACCATTCTAATAAAATTTTATTACACAAAATTTTATTCAAACTAGAATTTTAAAGGATACGACCTCTTTCTCAAAGGATACTGCAGGTTTTCACTAAATATGGTATTTTAGTATTTCAAAAAAGGACAATCAGTCACAGAAACTTCACTGTTATTTTTCCTGAACAATTTAACTGTAAGGATTTTCCCCTCACTATCCTCATTTCACTCTTTTCCGATCATTCTTGTTAACCAGGAATTACCGTTCCACAAATTCATGAAAATGGATTCGTGTGTACATTCACAATAAAACGTTATTTCTATTCATACACAAAATCTCCTGATAGTAATCAGTTACGAGAAACAATTCACCACTTTCAGAAATTTAGGGTTTCTTTTCCACATCGAAATTTCACAATCCCTGTATTCTTTAACTTTTGTTGGAAAACTTAACACAGAGTCCTCTTATACCAATAAAATCAAACAAACTGGCACATAAACCCAAGCATGGCTTGTGCCCCCTTTCACCTCCTTGTCTCGATTTCAAGCACCAATCACAAGGTTACATTTAAACCAATTAGAACCTTTTAAAATCAGATCTTTACCAAAACTCTTCATGATATCGTAAGTTTTCACACTGGATTTATATGAGGAGTCATCCTATCAAGGATTTACATAGGAAGGTATTTTCTGGTAGCCATTTTTCTCCCAACATCATTTTGAATCAGAAAAATACACTACACTTGGGTATCATTCTTTGTAAGTGCTCAGCAGCAATTAAGTAACTTATTAGAATCATCAACCTACAAAGCCAGATCAATAGAATCTTCTTTTTTTCTTTACAACACGTTTTTTTTATTAGTCCTTTAAGAATCTCTGTCTGAAATTTTCAATCAAGTGTAAGCTGGAACATTTTTTGTCATATAATTGTACATACATATATTATTCGTATCAAATGTCTTATTGTAAGTATTAAGGAGAGAAATAAAGCGTAGAGAGAAGTTTTAGTCATCGCATAGTATACAGAAGCCGCAATCTTTCATTTTGTTAAAATATAAGGTTACCTTGACTATTCCCTGATTATTTATTAGAATTATGAGCTATAATTGCGTATACTTTCTTGTGGTTCTTTTACAGGCATAAAATTCCTTCTGCGCATTATACCAGAAGGGCAAATAGTTATCGTCATTTTCTGGAGACACGATCAAATATTTTGTTTCAGTATTGTAATTTATTAACTCGGCTCTTGGCAAGTGTAATTAGAGAAAATTAAGTATTGATGGTGGAAGCAATCCAAGGAAGAATCAAAAACTAAAATCCTCATACTCCTAGACGAAAAAGACGAAGCCACGAAACATATTCTGCGATTTATATATTAAATAATAACCACCACTTAAACCGAACTATAAAGCACAAAGAAAATCAAACCACAGAAAGTTAAATTTCTTTTTTTTTTCGTAATTACAAAACTACTAAAAATGTCTTCACCAGTTTCTTTTTCTTCTTCCGTGCTTTCAGTATTCTTCATCTTTCACTCATCTTCCTGTGTAATCTCTGTTTGTTCTGTGTTCTCCTTCAAGTATACATTTGAAAAGTTTTCAATTCTTTGATTGTTCTTTCCTATATTAAAAAAAAATGAAACCGAAAAAGCGTTTGTAATAACAGCACGCAAAAACGACTGAACATATACGGGCTATTTTCTTTACACATATTTAAAGATTGGGCCAAAGCAGGATTTTATAATTTCATTTTGATTATGAACTAATGATAAGTCTAGTATAATTTAGTATCGTTGTGGCCACTAAATTCCTATTTAAAATTTCGTTTTTGTGTGCACACATGCATACACAATGCACAATAATGAAAATCCTTGAAATTATTGTTGAGTTCATGTGTTTAATTACTTTCATAACGTATGTCTAACAGTTTACTAATAAAACTAGTTTTCAAATATTTGTTGTGTTTCTATTATTTTGAACCCTATGTACATGGGGTACATGGACGTAAGAATATAACAGGACTAGTAACAAGCCAAAATTTATGGGCCGGAAGTGCGCCTTGCCGCCATGTTGAATTGACCAAAACATTGCAACTGGCCATAAGAAGTAATATTAGTTGAGCCACTTTTAATTACAATTTTTTAATTTATGGGAAATAATTTAAGGTATGTGAAGGTTGCGTCTGATGAAGCCGACCAAGAGGTACGTGTGAGGATAAACAGGTAAGCAATATTTAAGTTTTTTCTTCAATAATAATAGTGAAATAATATCAGGTTTCAAGATTTGAATGATCGCTGCTCTTGAGAAGGAAGTGTATTGCAATAACACTTATTTTATAATAATTGGTAGTTAAGGACAAATTTAGATAATTAAAATTTATTTGCACATTCACAAATCGTCTGCTTCCTTTCCAGGAAGTATGCGCGATCCGCCATGTTGGGATGACACACTGCACTCTCAGCAGTCCCATTTTTATAACATTGAGTGAATTGTTACTAGTCCTATTATATTCTTACGTCCATGGTTTCGTAAGCCTTCCTGCTCACTTCGTCAGGGGATCTGCTTTGATATTAAATTACAATGCACATTATAAAATCGTTATGACATTGTTGTATAAATTCTACCGGTTTACAAAATACGTTTAATCTATTCTTATTAATTTG
The DNA here is from genome assembly GCA_022664845.1 of Lepisma saccharinum. Classification (NCBI taxonomy): domain Eukaryota; kingdom Metazoa; phylum Arthropoda; class Insecta; order Zygentoma; family Lepismatidae; genus Lepisma; species Lepisma saccharinum. The sequence goes on along the minus strand of JAGDQP010004020.1, from coordinate 60,583 downwards.
AATTGTTGACCTGGTTAGATTATTATGCTCGTCCGTTTAATGTCGACATGCATCTTAAAAAGTACCTCCCACCTGTGACTAACATAAGTACAAAACCATTTTCTTTATTCGTTATCTTATCACTTAAATCAATTTCCACAGATTCTAGAACCACTTTGTTGTGGAAATAGAGCTAAGCGATAATACAATGAATAAAGGAAATTAGTTTGTAGCAGAGTTGCCATCCGTTTCGATTCTGTCGGAACCGTCCCGAATTTTCGGCACGTTGTCTCGCATCTCGATTCAGTTTTTATCGGGACTCAGATTGTTCCAATTTTCATTGTTCATAGTTGAACCTTAAAGAATATTTCTTTTATTTGATATTTTTAATCGTATAGGCATAAACCTAAGCTTATTATGATTACTATGAGACATAAAAATATTCTTTTCTATTCGTTTACTTCTTGAGTCTTAACGCATGATAGTACAGAAATTCATACGCAAGCTAGTTCATCATGTTATTCAGATCTTAACGGTGTAGATCACTCCCGCCATCTTGGTACGCACTTTCCATTGATTTACATGGGAACTGTTTTACTCGTCTTATATCTTTCAGGAGCATACTTTTAACTTCGGTTTTCGCCCAGTTTATCGTCATGTTCTCTTTGACTCATGCTATTTTATAGAAATGCAATATTTTACACACGAGCAGTATAATTTCCCGTTAACATATTGTGATTTATATAACAAACTATTAATAATACATTATACTTATATATTTGAAGAAACTTCACAAACCAAAACTATACAAGAGTCAAAATAACCACCAAGACAAATTTTGTGAAAGCAGAACTTAAATATTCTACTTCCGAGAGGCATAAAATGAGTAAAACAATTCCCGTGTAAATTAATGGAAAGGTCATACCAAGATGACGGGGGTGATCTACACCGTTAAGTAGATACTATTTAAAGTATGAGTTGGCGTCAAAAATCGATAGAACCCGTGCAAAACTCTACTTACACCCTCCCAAACTTGACTTAACCCCCCTCCCCCTCAAACTGAAAATCCTGGCGTAAATCCTGATCAGGTTATAATTAAATTAAAAATAGATAACGAATATCCGAAAAGAGTTTTATTAATACAATTTTACTGAATTAATTTAAATAACTTCTAGCGTCACGTGTGGTACACATATCTTAAACAAAAATCAAAACTTCATGGCTCAATATTTTTGAAACCCAATTTATTATTAAACTCGCGTATTAAATACACACATTAAACGCACAACCCAACATTTTGACTACATCTGTAGCCATCCATTATCGAGTGTACTGTTAACAAAATTATTTTTCTTTTTAGTGTGTTTTATTTTTTATATATTTGAATTCCTATTGTTGCCAGACCATATTTATTTATTTGTTGAGAACGTTATATGACGTTCTTCCATTCTTGGTTTTGAACTTACACATTAACATTTTGTAATCAGTCTTTCTGCTTGATTCGTTGCTCCTCTAAGAAACCTACTAAAACGAAAAATGATGTTGTTAACAGTACACTTGATAACGGCTACAGACGTAGTCGAAACGTTGCGTTGCACGTTAAAAATTATTCGACCAACGGCATGAGGTGAGGTAATCAGTCCCACGCTCGACCGCCTTTACCTCCCAAGCTGCCTATGAGTATCAAGGATATTGTGGTACTCAATTTGTTAGGAGACTAAGTACACTTCAGAGCGCCAGGCATGCAAGCACTGAAGAAAGGTCTCCAGCGTCCTGACCGGGATATGAACCGGGGTCACCCGTTTGTATTTCATACAAGAAAGAAAACCACATAAATGATTATATAAACACAAAACCAATATATGCAAATGCACACATTTTAATTTGTTAATGAAAAAATATAGATAAATTGTCTTTGAATTATGATAAATGCATTCCTTTAACGTTCCGAGCGACCCAGAAGCGTCCGTCAAGCAACCACACGATTGTGTTTCATCTGCGGTGTCAGAAACCGAGGGAACCACACTTTGCGGTAGTCCATCCTGTAATGCATAATCTCGTAATGTTATCCGTGTCTCATGTTCAATGTTGCAATTACCTTGTCGACAGTAATGCATCGATTCTTTAGGATCATGTCCTCAATTGCTTGAACCGCACCGCGTTTCACAACGCTAGTATGACGGCCTCTCCGGGAAATATTTTCCAGTAAAAGGTGTTCATTTTCGACAAACCTATTGACTCTCACGTTGCAACTTTTCCCTCACTCTCACCCACACACCCACACCCACTCACCCCCACGTTGAAACGTTTCCCTCGCCCTCACTCACTCTCACCCCACGTTCAAACTTTTCCCTCATCCTCACTCACTCTCACCCACACACACATACTCACCCCCACGTTGAAACTTTTCCCTCACACACACACTCACCCCCAAGTTGAAACATTTTACTCACATCTGTTGGGGTGTCACCCCCTAAGTCCTCTAGAGCACCCCAACATTAAAATGTTACTGTCAAAAATCCACAAAAACTGTGTAAAACTCACTTTACATGCCCCAAACTGAAAATCCGGGCGGAATCCCTGTTATTGGCCAAGCCAGTATTCCATCATAAAAGAATTTTGAGTCAGGGGTGCGAAATACATATTGATATGCTTTTTCTGAATCTTCTCAGCATGCACTGATATGTACTGGTACTTTACCAGAACATTTTTTCAAGTAGAATACATAATGCTTTTGGCGCAAAAGCTGGGAATATAATTGTCGTAAAGACCGAAAATATATGTATGGAGATCAAATGGCATAATTCCAGAAAGTTACATTCAGACCCAAGATGGCGAAAAATTTACATTTTATCGGAACTTTGGAAATTGGATTTACTAGAAAGCGATCAGTCCAGATGAGTTCTTACGGATAGGATATTAAGTTTGTTATTAAAAGAAGAAGAGTCTTATTTATTTTATTGATTTTACGACTTAAAAGAATCAGTTTATGAAAGTTGAATTTAGCAGCGTAATTAATACATTGGTACTACAGAT
>JAGDQP010004020.1:38715-48955 GCA_022664845.1 Lepisma saccharinum | reverse complement strand
ACCTGTCTGCAAAACGAAAGGAGTAGAACCTGTCTGCAAAACGAAAGAAGTAGAACCTGTCTGCAAAACGAAAGAAGCGGAAGCTGCATGCAAAACGAAAGAATAAGTAGAACGCGCCTGCGAAACGATCCAAACGAAATTAAAAACGAAAGTTTATTTTTATAAGAACGGTCTCATTTTTTGTACATATTACTATTTATTATAAAAGTGTACATAGTGCAAGTTCCTTCATGAAATCACATGTGCTTTCTCATTCTATGGTGGGAAGGAGGGGGGCATAAACTGACAATAATATGGAAAACAAAAATAAAAGGAAAATGTATTAATAATACAAATATGTATGCCTTATTTTCTGACTTGTTTTTGTAAGAGGGTATTTCATGTATGGATGCAGATCAATGTATGCTGATGAGTAATTATAATTAGATTGTTGAACTGTACAGCTCTCTCTACAAATATTCTTTGTAGAAGCAACTTTGAGAGTAGGCTACTGTGTGTCCGTCTTGGAATTAATTGCTTCATTCTATGACTTCCAAACCAGTAATGGGAGATTGTCATGTTAAGCCTTAAAGAGGGTAGATTGTGACGCAATCATATCTCTTAAATCATAAATAGATTTACCAAAAAGTTACGAAGAACAAAACTACTGACTATTATGAAGAACATTATTTACTTGAAAAGCACTCCTCCAGTATTTTCCATTTCTTGGCTACATAAGAAAATACGAAATATTTCATCAATTTTCAAAACACGGTCTCCATTTTCTTTCCTCCCAAGGCCACTTTAGCGTCAACGCAACACTTTTAAAGCACACCCTAAAGAAAAAGGGCCGACATAGTACACACTTTATCACGATTTCTACTAGTGTGAACTTTTTATGTCAGAAAACCAACATTTTTCAGCAATTTTCATAAACGCCATGGTAACCATTTTGTTTATTTCCACAGAACCACTTAGGCACTCCATCGAAACGTTTGACGCACATCTCAAAGAAGATTTTTAGCCATATGGTCCAACTTTATCATGACCTGTAGCTCCCACTTATTGACATGTACAGTTTTTATTTGGTCTGTTTTCAGAGGACACACTTGCAAAATTTAAAGGTTTAATTCAGCTAATTTTTTCGTCTCTCTTCTATACAAATATTTCGTAATTTATTATATTATCTATGAAGCTATACGTTTGCTGTCATTACGTTTGTTACGTAACATATCAAAAATTAATCAAAATGAAGTTATCAAGAAAAATGCTTGCAATAAACATTTAATTTTGTATCCGACTATTGTTGATGAAATTATCAATATCGGCAACAATCTCTTACAAAATAAAAATAATGTTTATATTTTTTAATATATATATAACTTTATTTCAAGAAATAGTATAATGAAAATATAATTAAGTATCATTTTTTAAACAATAATCAAAACAATAATCTTTTCATTCCAACAATCAGAATAAAATAACAATTGTATTTAAACAAAATCTAAAAAAAAATCTTTAAAGCAGGAAAATCTCGTCTAATGCCTTCCCAGGAGGCAACGTACTAACAATAGAAGATACATTCCCTCGCTGAATTGCGATACTGAGGCGCTGGATTAGGAAGGTGGTCGAGCGAGCATCACCTGAAACGATCTGTATTCGCCGACCAACTTCTTTAATAAAATTAAGGCCTGCCGTGACCCAAGTACCACTTGACTCAATTGCGATCGCAACAAAAATATACTGTGCAAGTAGATTAGAATATTTTCGATTTTTATCGGCCTTTCTACGAATAGCAGCACCACCCGCTTTCAAGGAAGAATGAGTAACATTTGAAATGGCGAAAGTATCAGCGCAGGTGAAATCCCATAATAGAGGTCTTCCTCTTTTCCATGGAACTAGTGTCATTCCATCAGGTCTCTTACCGTCGGAGCGGCTACAGCCAGATGGTTCTCGTACCGATGGTACGTTAGCAGAAACTAGAGCTCTGAGGATGACATCATTGACACTAGAATGACGCATGTGTCTACCAGCACTCCTGATACAGGAGAGACCGTGAGGATGTTTATATTGTAGCTTCCTTCAATCAGATAAATTCACTGATTCATATATTTTATTTTCCTGTATAAAGCGCCCACATATATAAAATGAGAGAGAGAGCGAGAGCATAAAAGATGAGTGAAATGTTAAAATCATGTTGCCAACTATTTTATTTATGGGTCAGATAGGGTACCTTACTATTATTCACATTTGCTGTGCGATTTGTTTATTGCTATACATGTCACAAAATACTACGAAGTTTTATATATATATATATATATATATACAGGAAGTGTAATTTTGTGAGTACTCACCTTTCGTTGTACTTAGGATTACTTTTACTTCATCACCAAAGTACCTAGCACTTTAAAAAGTCGCTCAAGGTCATTGTTATACGTTTTTATTTAAGTTTACTGGTAGGATATAAGGAGCTATTTTTTGTTATTGATTAAAACCCACTTTCAGACTAGCTCGTACATGTGAAACCTTGTAGACACTCTTAAATCTAATCACAAAACAAGATTACAGATAAATATTTCCAGGTTTTCCGATTTTCTGGAAACTTTAGTCAAAAGTATTGATTAGTTACTGTGAGTAACGTTAGATGGTGCTAAAAGTTGTAACTTTTGTAACTAAATAAGTGTTTATGATTACATTCTTTTATATTAATTTTTACAAAAATGTAGTTTGCTCTTATTCAAGAAAATTGTTTTCTAAGCTATTTAGAATCAAGTTCTATTTGTTTTTATGTACTATTTAATGTATAAAGCTGTTGTTTACTATAGTTCAACTTATGTATCTAGTTAAGAATTAAAGTATGGAGCACTGTTTATAGTAGTATTGGATTTAATAATCAAAATTTCGTAAGACATGTTTCTCTTTAAGAAAAATGCAGTAAAAAGTTAAACATAAACTTGTTGTTATATTTTTTTTTAGATATTTATAACTACATGATTAAAAGTAGCAATATGAAGTACTCCTACAAAATAGTGTTCTTGTAAATATAAATATTATGTGAGTGTAATCACAAGGAATCACTTTGGTTACTTTTACGTTAGTACTTACAAACTGGTGGAGGATTACAAAAAAAATAGCCGTGAGTAATTTCGAAAAATGTCGACAGGTAGCAGCACAATGACGAGTCCGTGCACAGCACCAGAACCGGACCAAATCCTTATGCCTACGATTAATTATTTAATTTATCCACACGTAAACATAAACTTAACCTATTTGCCAGGTTATGGTCATAACCCAAACCACTTCTTTATGGCAACAGTTGATAACTCTCAATGTAAGTTTAACCTATCGCTAAAGCTATGATAATTCAACTTATCCACTTACATACATAATTATAATTTGTTAATAACCAAATCGCATCTCCTTTATTCTCTAAACTATTGTCTGTTGGTTTCAAACTTTGGTTTGGTTCCTTTTTTGTGTGTGTGTGTTTTGAGCTAGTTAGGTGATTCTCGGAAGGAAATGTATCTGAGTTCACATGAAAGATTTGCAGACGAACGGTGAAATGCATAAGCGTATCCTATTTTTAAAAATCTCAAGAACTTTTACAAATCTATATAAGATGGCAACTCTGGTTGAAGTAACGACATAAAAAAAATCTCGTTCAGAAGAAAGTTTCCGTCCATTCTTCGTGTTTTATATTGTCTCTCCTTAAACTGACTGAGATCTATATGCGAAGGAAAAGAAACAGTAAAACACGAAAAAAAAGAAGATAAAAGATGGTATCCAGCATGAACTTTGGAAAGAAGTGTTGCCAGGCGAGAAATTTCACAACTCTGAGAAAAAAATATGTTTTCTTTGTCAAAAGAAGAAAAAAGACTCCTATAAAGATGGAAATTTGATGTCTAACTTACCAGCAATGAGAGAAAAAAACGAGAGATAAGAAAATAAGAAAGCAAAAGAATAGGGAAAGAGAACAATTTCTCCTACGTGAATAAAAATTTTGCGTGAAACAATAAGTGTGAAAATGCTTTATTCAGTCAAATCAGCAATAAAAGCTCGAAACTTTTATGACTGTATTTGGCCGTATCTTCATTTTGGTTCAATAACACATAAACACCCCGATCTCCATACGCAATGTAGGCTATACTGATGTGATTCGAAATTGTAACCGCAAACTGAAAGGAAAAATTCTTATCGTTCAATTTACTAACATTTCTTAGTAATCATTGTTTTATTTTCGCTAAAGGTCAAACAAGTAATTGAAGGCCACAGGAAAAGAACGTTCTATGTCCATTTTTGGCGAAATTGAGTTAAGAGTGCTATCAGATAGCTCTTTGAAGGGTCTTTTTAACAAGCTATCATACATGAAGATAGCATGTATAGTCCGTCTCCTACAAGCGAACCTTTAGTTGATATTCAAGTATACGTAATGGTGATTATGGACTTTTAAAACACTCTTTTGTAAAATCCATAAAATGGACATAGCACGTTCTTTCCCTGTGGTCTTCAATTCGTTTGCGTGAAAATGTGTGAGATGGGTTCGGGTAGAAGCGGCAATGTGTTCCCGTAAACAACGAAGGTTTCTGAAGATGGACATACTCGAATACTACATCTACGCTTTGATCGCTAGTTCCAAAACGATAAGGCAATAGTCCATCACTTAAACTTTGTACATAAATGGCTTAAAAATCATGGGGGCAAATATGTCATGGTCCTCAACAGGCACTTTGAGACATGAAAGAATATACCGGAAAGTCTGCGTTACAGAGCATATTGTACCAATTATACGACGTGGTTGTGTGAAAAAAGGTAATAACACGTCTTGCCACATTCTTATGGTAGTTGTACGTAATGGCCACCACAGTCACCAAATCTGAATTTTAATCGAGAATCATAGTCTTCATCTGTGGGACTGCTTGTACGAGTTATGTATTATCCACCAAGTTAGGTTCTTCCAGCAGTAGTGAATGCGCAACCGGGCGTGAAAGCACCCTTCTGGGGATTCCCAACTCCCCAGAACGCATCGTTATCCCATAGAGAATAATTCAGCAAATATAAAAGGATATGTTCTTTGAAACAAAGTGCCTCCCAGTGAGCACGTTTCCGGTTGAAAGTGTCAGAATTGAACAATGTCTTGAAGAAAAATACGCTTCTCAAAGTTTAAAGGGTGGAGCAGTGATGTATGACATGATGAAACTGCCACCCAGAGTGATATGAGCCCTTTATCATGTTATATATATATATAGTACTCCCCTCCCCCCCATATATTTTGCAACACACTGAAGGAAACGAATTCATTGCCTCTATTCTCTCTCCTTCTTCCTTTTTAAAAATGTATGAAATAGGTTATAAATATAGGTCAGCGGTTCATCTCCTCTGGCTTAGACAAACGCAAATGATGATGAATGGGTTGTGCTTCGTCTAAAGATAAAAAATCAGAGGCGAAATACATGAACAACCACGGAAAATAAAAAAAAAAAAATGAACAAGCACTGAATTCTCCATGAAGACAAGAAGGAAATAAACTAAAACTTGGACGTGTAAATGAAGAGACAATGCATAGATGAAAGGGTTGTTCCATGGTATATCATTTTCTAACGACACTATGAATAGAGGGAAAACACCCCGAGAGAGGGATGTAGCATGTAAAACACAAAGCGAAGACAGCTTTCGAAAGTTTACTGGACAAAGCAAAAACTTTGAAGTTATCTAAAGCAACAACTGTCCGTTCATTAAATGAATGGAAATTTCTCGTCGCATATAAGTAAACTCTTTCTTCGCGGAGAGTTTTCATTATTTTTTCGATGAAAAAGTGACTACATTGAAAATGATTGCATTTCAATAAAAAAAAGCGGGATTATCAACGAAATATTCGTGCTTTGGATTGAAAATGTGATCTTTTATATGGGATTCCGATGTTTTACGGCTTGAAACTTGAATAGATGGAAATTTATCTAAAAAAAATATTACATTCCAATGGAAAAGTACTACCATAGATCCCATCCATTTGTCATCTTTTCTCCTATGAAAATCCGCTCTAAAAGAGTCCACCTTTCCGCTCTAGCAAGATGTTATATTCAGCTTTCAAATTTAGAGCGTTTTTAGCTCCAAAAAGACTTAAACTCTTAATACTATTTAGAAAATGTTAGATTTAGTTAGAGTTAGCTGTTCCTTTCTGCTTTAAGAGCTTCCGGAAAATTCTAAATGATGGATAAAATAGACTATGACATAATTCATTTTAGTTTAATTTACAGAATGAACTATTCCGCATAGGCTAAACATCTCTGAAGATTGCGATTGACATTTCTGACAAGGGAAGTATTCCGGTTCGAACAGGAATTTTTTGGTAAGGCTTCGTATGTGTATTCATACTCCGATGCTGATAAGGCTTGCAAAGTAATTAGATCGTGTAAGGCCTGGTTTGTCCGCTAGAGGGCGCTGAGGTTTGGAGCAAGGGGGGAGACAGCCGCTGCAATGGCTCCCGCAGTTTAGGTTCGAATTCCGAACAGGCATTTATCACTCAAAATATACACATGGACATACCTGACAGGTACGAAGTATCGGGGTACGAATACATACACGAAGTCTTATCAAAAAATTCCTGTTCGACCCGAAATACTTCCCTTGTGAGTGACCTAAACTTCCGAAAACTAAGCAGTCACTATAGTCCTCAGTAGCTAGATATTCTTGTCTACAATGGGACAAGTACGTTGTCAACAATGGGAGATGAAAGGAAGGAATAAGAAAATAAATTAAGGATAATTAAATGAAAAATATAGATGAAACAAAGAAAAGAAACAATAAACAAGTAAAGAAAAAATCAATACATAAGTAAGGCAAATATGAGATGAAAATATAACGGCAATATAAGAATAATAAACAACAAATAGTAAAATGAAATACAATAAAATAGAGAAATAAATAAATAGAAACTAAAAGAAAATAAAAAATAAAAACGAAATAGGATAAAATATATTAGGAACAGAAAAAAATATGAACTAAAAGAAAGTAAATGAAAAACAAAAATTACAAAGGAAACGGATAAAAGAACTAAAAAAAAAAATGGAAAAGAAAAGCAGATAATTTATAAAATAAATAAATTTAAAAAAAATAATAGCTAAAATGAAATAAAAGAGGAAGTTAGATATAATTATAAAGTAAATTAAAGAGAAATAATATAAATACAGAATTAAGAAAAAAATTAGAAAGGAAAGGGATGTATAAATTTTAATATGTGAAGATAAAATTGAAACAGGATCAAATAATAATATAAAATAGAGGGTAGGGAGCTTCTTACAGCAAAAGAAATATAGTATATTAAATAACACTGATCAACAATAAACAAATAAAATAAACTTTTTCCTTAATTTTAGGTGTCCTGACTGTATTTTGGAATTTTTAGTCGAAAATGACATTTAAAAAGTAGCATCATGTACGTACCATTTTGTCACAAGTTGTGTGCATATATAGTAGGAACATAAACACTATATTGTCGTAGTAGAGCCTCTTAGCTGCGATATCAATAGAGAAACGACTTTTCCAAGAGCTGAGAAAGCAACAGAACGAACAAAGAATTCCAATAAAATACAAAAAGCAACACAGAGAAGTGTCGGTGGCTCAGAGATAGAGTGCTCATTTCTCGTGCGTGGGTTGTTTCAATCCATGGTCATGCCATATGGGCTTTGTGGTGAACTGACACCGTGTATATGGGTTATGTTAATGTTCTTCCGTTTCCCCCACTTTCTTCATTACACTAATTCTATCATCATCATCATCCATTCGGTCTGAGCCAAAAGTTGCCTGAAAGACTTTAAAAAAGGATAAGTTTCGTCTTGATTAAATTTCATAACATAATTGCCGTATTCAGATTATTAACCAATGAAGTACCAACTTCTTAGCGAGTTTGAATTTATTTTAAGGTCTTTAGATCTTTTGGCTCAGGTCGAACGGATGATGATAGGGATGAATTGGTGGAATGAAGAAAGTAGGAGGAAACGGGCGCACCCCGAGAACACGCACACACACACACGATGTACGTTCACCACAAAGCCCACATGGCATGAGCAAGGATCGAACCGACAATCCCACGCAACAGAGGTGAGCACTGTATCAACTGAGCCAACGCGGCCCAGCAATTTCTAGGTATCATAAAGGAAAAGGGTTCCACATAAAGTGTTTTAAGGAATGCAATTTTCTCCTAAAACCCAATTAGCTGTACTGGAATACTTTAGTGAAATCGGTGACGAGGAATAGAGTAGTGAGGGTGTGCCGCTTAAATGGTAAGTCACACCGAATGTTTTCTTGTGCACCCGCATGCTTCCTCGAATACCAAGCCGAGCACGGTTCGACTACGTTAATAGTAAACTCGCTGTTAGAAGCTAATTGCTCGATCAGAACGAGTCACAAGTTAGCTGAACTAAGACGGGAAGGGCGAGGGATCACGAAATATGGATTAGATACACGCACAGATCCTACACTATTAAGAAAAACACGAATCGCTACTGGCAAAAAGAAAAGGACAGAAGCAGTGATGCCAACCTGAGCGCTTTGTGACTAAATGTAGCCAATATATAATCTCAATTACTCAGCAACTATTGTTGATGGTTTTAACCACTTTCTACATCCAATCTAGCCATAAAAGTGACAACGAAATGTCTTTCTACATCCACTCGAAATATAGCATTTTAGCTATATTTAGAATTTGGTCTAGGCAATTTTTAATCGTTTACTGTTGGCAACACTGAACAGAAATAACGAGATAATAAAAGAAATACGCTGATGATAAAGGAAATGAAATGAAAGTAAACAGGAACTGAAGCCAAAAGAAGAACGAAATAAGATAACATAAAATATGCCAGGGAAAGAGAAAGTAAATAATTATATAAAATATAAAACGAAGCAAAAAAGAAACGAGTTAAAATAAAATTATAAATGAAGAGGAATCATAAAATTTCAAAGAAGATATAAAATAAAGCAAAGAGGAAAACAAGTAAGATAAAATTACAAAGGAAATGAAAAAAAGAAAAGTGAAATGATAAAGGAAATTGGAAAAGAAAGTCCTGAGACGTCGTCAAGTGACCTTTCTGAAAGGGAACGATGTGGGTGGAGGACATTCATAAGATTTCCTTTCGGCCTCGGGGTCACAGTAATTTATTGAATCACTAGACTTGTTCTACCTCTACAGCTGCTGGCATTGAAAAATTGAAGAAAAAAAATGTTTCTTACGATTTTACATCAATAAAAATCGACTTTTTGATATACGCACTACGACTTTTAGATGGTTTGTTTCCGTGCGTGTATGTCTCTATGTGACAGAGAGAGAGAGAGAGAGAGAAAGGAATAAAGAGAGATATAAAGAAAGAGAGAGAAAGAAAGAAAGAGAGAGGGAAAAATGAAAGAGAGAATGAGAGAAAGAAAGAAAAAGAGAGAAAGAAAGAACGAAAGCAAGAAGGAGAGAGAGAAAGAAGGAGAAAGAAACCAAAACTAAAGAGAAAAAAGAAAGGAGAGAAACAAAGACAAAGAAAGAAAGAAGGAAAGTAAGAAAGGAAGGAAGAAGAAAGAAGATAGAAAGAAAGATATATAGATAGAAAGAGAGAAAGAAAGAAAGAAAGAAAGAAAGGAAGAAAGATAGAGACAGAGAAAGAGAGAAAGAAATAAAGAGAGAGAAGGAAAGAAAGAAAGAAACGAAGGAAGGAAGAAAGAAAGAATGGAGGGAGAAAGGAAGAAAGAAGAAGACAGAAATAATGAAAGAAAGAGAATGAAAGATATATAGATAGAAAGAAAGAAAGAGAGAGAAAGAAACAAAAAGAGAGAGAAGGAAACAAAGAAAGAGAGGAAGAAAGAGAGGAAGAAAGAAAGAGAGAGAAAGGAATAAAGAGAGATATAGAGAAAGATAGAGACAGAAAGGAAGAGAGAGGGAAAGAAAGACAAAGAAAGAACGAAGAGAGAAAGAGAGAGAGCGAAAAAAGAATGAGAGAAAGAAAGAAGAAGAGAGAAAGAAAGAACGAAAGCAAGAAGGAGAAAGAGAAAGAAGGAGAAAGAAACCAAACCGAAAGAGAAAAAAGAAAGGAGAGAAATAAAAACAAAGAAAAAAGAGAGAAAGAAGGAAAGTAAGAAAGGGAGAAAGAAGAAGACAGAAAGAAAGAAAGAGAGAAAGAAAGAGAAAGAAAGATATATAGATAGAAAGAGATAGAAAGAAAGAAAGGGAGAAAGATACAGAGAAAGAGAGAAAGAAATAAAGAGAGAGAAGGAAAGAAAGAAA
>JAGDQP010004020.1:0-38705 GCA_022664845.1 Lepisma saccharinum | reverse complement strand
AAGAGAGAGAAGGAAAGAAAGAAAGAAACGAAGGAAGGAAGAAAGAATAGAGGGAGAAAGGAAGAAAGAAGAAGACAGAAAGAGAGAAAGAGAAGGAAAGATATATAGATAGAAAGAGAGAATGAAAGAAAGAGAGAAAAAGAAAGAAAGAAAGAAAGAAAGAGAAAAGAAAGAAAGAGAGAAAGAAAGAAAGAAAGAGAGAAAAAGAAAGAAAGAAAGAGAGAGTGATCAGAATAAAGTCTTCTATAGTATACTCATATAAATTCCCGTAAAAAATTTCCTGACAGCAGCCAAGCGTCGGAAAAATACATATTCCGAAAAAGAGTCCAAGAAACGTTTGTAACGAAGATTTAATAGAGGTGCAACGTTCAGAATGATATTTTTTTCAAACAAGTTAGACGGATCCCAATCGCAGGAATGTGTAAGTATGCTACCACCAGGGTTCAGCAGGAAGCATCCTACTGGGATAATCTATGTCCCGTTGGAAAAATTACAGCGGGACACCTCAACCACCTTCCTAACCGTAGAAGTTCTTGAGTTGAAAGTTGACGATGAACAGACGGATGGACAGTGCTGTTGTATAAAGTTGCATGTGCTGTTCAAGCCTCGAAGGACGGATAAACCTGCTACAAGTATGGACATTAATCACCACATTTCAAATAGATTTCTATGCACATCTGTACTTCTGAAGCGTTAGTTTTATAATCGAAGTATCAAACGATTCTTTTTTGTCACAACCGGACTTTTTTTTTATTTTATCTTACGTTTATAATTAGGTTTTGTAATTAATTAATTATAACAGAGCAGGACAGAAGAGGAAAATGTTATAAAATAGTTAAAACTTCTAAGCGCCAATACAATAATTCACTTTTGTGGGCTGAGATATTAGATTATAGAAATTCGACTTCAATTATTGAAAATTTCAAAAAGAAATGTAGGAACATAAGCAGAATTCTATGGGATAACACTTAACTGCCGTGACAGTTCTGATAGAAGTGATTTAAGTGAAACAATCTTCAATAAGGTTAACATTATGGTATAGTATTTTAATAGTTTCTTTTCTTTAGTTGTATGTCGCTACTAACAGTATTCTTGTTTTAGTGCGTTCATGCTAATAGATGAGTTGTCCAATACTAGTGACTCCATCTATTGACTTTTGTTTAAAACACTCTTTATACATCTTGTACATACACACAACTACCGCCATCTGTTGGGTTTAACAAATATTACAAGGAATACAGCGAATAGGCCATATATTGGTCCTAGGCCATATTAGGTGCCCCGTAACTCACTTAGAAAATTTCGCATAGTTCATTTTATATAAATCTGAGTTAGTGAAATTATGAACTTAAGTAAAAAAGTTATTACCTCATAAATATATTTGTCTCAAACAAGATTAATTTCAGAATAGTTTACATTTGAAGCGTTTAGTGAGAGACTAGTATAACCCACACTCTGGTCAAACTTGAGCTTTGGACGGAGTAGTATACTATTGCCATCTACCGACTTTTGCCCGTATCACTGATTGGTGTGGCTTGACTGTAGAGTGTGGAATAAAGCAAAGTATGAAGACGGTTGGTATCCTTCGCAGCTTGTTGAGGTTCGCATTTTCCATTATCTCTGAAAAACTTAAAGTTGTAGGATAGCCCAGTCTCTATATAAATCCTTTAATTGAGGCGCATGCGCGAACAAAAATCTATGCGCTATTTCTTAACATGGCACATAGACTTTTGTTCGCGCATGCGCCTCAATTATTTTCGTTTAAACACAACCGTTCGTAAGATCAACATATGCTCTGAAGTGCTCTTAAGTGTGATTCTTACACAAACTAAAATGCTTTTGGAAACTGAATTAAATGTGGAGCAATAAGAAGAAATAAGTGAAGGTAATACCAGACGCGTGGTAGAGATTTGTAAGAAGCTATTTCCCCTCCAGTCATACCATGAGAGACCATTTTCCAGAGTTTAATAATGGTTATAATACGTTTTAGAGAGAGAGGGACAACACTTACACAAAATTGAAGTAAATTGCGTTGAACGAGCAATTTTAAAGTTTATCATCTCTTGGCTTCTCTTGCGTCTCTTTTATTAGAGCCACGAAATAATATTCTTCTGTTTTTTCTTGTTTTTTATCATCGAATATGACTTAAACATATGTTTCAACGTTGCTTAGCAGCTACTGGAAATGTCTTATGAAGGCTGAGTGAAAAATAACTATAAGATCTCTTTCTCTTTCTTTCTTTCTTTCTTTCTTTCTTTCTTTCTTTCTTTCTTTCTTTCTTTCTTTCTTTCGTTCTCTATCTCATTCTTTCTTATTAATTCATTCTATTTCTTTCTTTCTTATTCATTAATTCTTTCGCTGCTTTTCTTTCATTCATTTATTCTTTCTGTTTATCATTCTTTTATATATTTTATTCTTTCTTTTCATTCATTTATGCATTCTTCCTTTCATTCTTTTCTTTCTTTCATTCGTTATTTCTTTCTCTCATTCTTTTCTCTTTATTTCTTTTTCTTTCTTTATTTCACTCTTCCGTTCTTTGTTTCCTCCATTCTTTCTTTCTCTTTCAATATTTTTTCTCTATTTCTTTCATTCATTCTTTTTCTTTTTAATAAATTAATTCTTTTCCTTTAATTCATTTATTCATTATTTCTTTCTTTCTGTTTTTGCTTTCATTCATTTTCTTTTTAATTAATTCATAAATGTGTGAATTCTTTCTTTCTTTCTTTTTCTTTGTTTGCTTCATTCTTTTCTTCTTTCATTCTTTCTTTTTCTCTTTCTCTCATTCAATCATTCATTGATTATTTATTTATTTTCATTCATTCATTCTTTCTTTCTTTGTTCATAGATACAATGCTACGATCTATTTGCACGGAAGAACGTAGGTGCAACCACGGAACTGTCTTCCTTGTTGTAATTCCCTGATTTGTGGAAAAGGTCATAAATTGTAACCGGGTGATCCACCGCTCACATGTGGACAAAACTAAAAACAATGTTTTTGTTTGGACTACTAGGATATCACAGCGGTCATGCGTAACAGATGTCGCCCGCACCTCAACTCTGTCAATGCTTGTGTACGAGTGTGATTGTCTACTATATATGTAAACATGCATATAATTTAATGTTAAAGAACATTCTTTATCGTTCCATTAAGAAAATATAA
Organism: Lepisma saccharinum; assembly: GCA_022664845.1. Taxonomy (NCBI): domain Eukaryota; kingdom Metazoa; phylum Arthropoda; class Insecta; order Zygentoma; family Lepismatidae; genus Lepisma; species Lepisma saccharinum. The sequence continues at coordinate 35,545 of JAGDQP010004020.1, read as the reverse complement.
AGACGTATTACTTACTCAATGATTCTGGAGCAATGGATGCTACCAGCTCGTAGAAAGTTGGGAGATGTATTTCAGTGACCCAAACGGCTGTGTAACTGAAATCAGAAGATCTAATAAACATACCTTTCCATATTGGAAGGTAGCTGTTTATTAATATTCTTTGCTTTTCAGGATATATTAGCCATTCCTGAGGTAGTCGAATATGCTTATGGGGATATCCTTATTCAGTTGTAATTGCTCTATGAACTGAGACCCATCTTTGGTTATTTCCAAGTTCATTCAGCATTCGCTTTAGTGGTGATGATCCCTTTCGTTGGAGGTTCCCACTGTAGTTGAAACTTATTTGAGCGGAAAATGGTCGTGGATGGGTTCTTGATGGTGGCCAGTATACTAAAAGCAGACGAATAACTCATCATTCAGCAATATACAGGACGGTATAGACTGAGTCAGGTCCTTGTGATCTTAAGTGGTACGAATTATCCATACTTCGTAATCTTACTTAAACTGTGTCCGAAACAGTAAATGAACTCAGGACTGTCATAAATGGTACGTACAGTTACAAAATCACTACACTACACTCCTGGATAGAATACACATCATAACCGTGGTCGTCGTCTGAACATTTTCAAACTATTTTAATTAAGTGTTCAGAATCAAACTGATTGGTTACTACTTTTTATTAGTTGAGGTAAAGCGGTGACTTCCAACTACATTCTCTCTGACGTCATAATCCGTCTCTCACTCTCTCGTATCACACCATAAACAAATTCTTCTTGAGTGTTTTCAAAACAATGTGTAATTACATAAGACCTTGGAAAGACGTGATTGTATTACTTTTCAGAAATAGCAAATTCCCACTTTTGTTCTCGTTGTGCAAGTGGAAGGTTTGTACACGGAACAGTTTTAAACAAACTAAACAATATTTCTTTTAACACTCGATCTAGGAATCCAATTGAAACGAATAACACCACTCCACAAACAGAAGTTCGTCTGCAAAGAAATAGGTTACTTCTCCAAATTGCTTGTACAAATTTTTAATGATATAATTTTCTGTGACTACAACGAATAGTATTGTAGTTACTTGCAAGTTGGAAGCAGAAGCGTGGGGTTTCAAAATGTAAAGTAACTAACATTTATTTAGTGTTGTGTGCATGTGCTTGTCAGATTAGCTCTCTTGATAGCGGAGTTATGGAAAAAGAGACCGTATAAGCCCGCTTTCCTATCACCAAGACTCGTCGGGACTACGTTGGGCCAACCGCGTTACAGTTGGGCCACAGTCGTGCCTGCGCCGGCCTGACGGGTCTTGCTGATAGGATCAGTCTATCTTTTCTGTGTCCGGAAATTAAATCCCAAGAACTACAAGGAGTATCGAGGGGCTTGAGGTGTTGTCGGAAATGTATTGACTAGGTTAGCTCAGAGCTGCCGGAAACGTCTTCATTTCTGGCAACTTATTAAAAAAACAAATGTTCAAAATACGACCATTCCATTGTACCTATCTGCACCAACTTTTACATAAATATAATTCCATACAATAGAAACATACTGCGAGAGTCCCTATCTCGAAGTACCGCCTTGTCACTGTTGCCAATTCGTGTCCAGAAAATATACTCAATTAACCACAAGATGTAGAGACGTAGGTGAGGTGTCGTTGAAAAGGTCTTGACTAGCTCAGAGCTGATGGAACACATAATTGGCGCAGTGGGTCAGTGTTGCAAACTGTATGTTTTTAAATCCAATTTTTCAAATTAAGACTATTCCGTTAGAACTTTCTGTACCAAAATTGGCATAAATAATATTGAATACAATAGAAAAAAATGTGGGTCACTTTACCGAAGCATCCCAGTTGTCAGTGTTGCCAACTTATGTTTTTCATATACTTCAATTTTTATAATTGCTTTCATTACGCTAGTCTTAGCAGCACCAATTTTGGCAAAAACATTATTCGAAACAATATAAACATACCGTGGCGTTTCCCTACCTAAGCACTCCAGTTCTCAGCGTTGCCAACCTATTTTATGAAAGTGAATGCTTGTGTGCTTAAAATGCTACCAAGGTACCGAAGGCTTCGCTATTGTTAGAAGAATTACAACACTGACTTGTTTAATGTACAGAAAATTTCTTTCATTTTCCCGTCAAAATTGGTTGGCAATACTGAGCATGTGAACAACATCCCATCCCTTTGATGCTCTCAAAATTTGTTCTGATGGCATCGACGAGTTGGAATTTAAGTTTAATGTAAAACAACGATCTCCAACAAAAGATGACAGCACCACCTCCGTATATGTCTAATGTATTTTTATCGTTGCACGAAATTTTAATGCTGTTCCTACAAATTCAAACCAAAAGAATTCTAACTTTCAGGGAAGAAAGTTCGTAACCGATTCAAGAGTTCGATCAATGCCGATTTTTATTTTTATTTATTGTTGAAAGAGCTTCATTGTTATAGGTTTTGATATTAACAACAACAATCAAGTGATTTTAACAATGAAGAGAATTGAAAATTAAAAATCGGCATTGATCGAACTCTGCAATTGGTTTTGAACTTTCTTCCCTGAAAGTTTGAACTCTTTAGGCTTGAATTTGTAGGAGCAGCATTGAAATTTCGTACAACGATAAAAATAGATTAGACATATACGGAGGTGGTGCTGCCATCCATCGTTAGAGATCGTTGCTTTCCATTAACCTTAATAAAGTAAAGGAATACAAAAGGACAAAGAGAAATCTAGAATGGTATTGATTCGTAAATATTTACAAAATGTAAAATACAAATGTGGAGGGAGAAATATTGTTTAATTAACTTTCACTATTGAGATAAAGTTAACGAAGATTTCTCCAACAGGAAAAGCTTTGTTTGACTTCCACTTACTTGAACGCTGAAACTTAATGTCAGCAAAGCAACTCAAGAAACTAACTCAGAACTGAGCTTTATCTTACAAAAGATATTTGTTTTGCTTTCATTTTGCTGTGAAATGAATGATATTTTCCACCAAGTTTGAAACTCAATACTAAATTTAATTCTTACATGTCCTCCGTCTTGTGACCTTGGACTGAAAGGGAAACTGCCTCCTCTAACGATTTATTAGATTTTTATTTTTTACGTATATGACGAAATCTCTTCAGCCCTCCTTTCCCAAGACAGAATAAATTGAAACTCAAAGCATATGCTGAAAACGAACTAATATTTTGGTTTATGCAACCATAGTTAAAAGATAAAAATCAAAACTGATGTAACAGTAGGATTTCTACAGGACACTAGAATGGAATGTACTGACAAAGAAGAACAAACTCAATACCCGTGGTCAAATGGTTAACGTCGGGGACTTACCATCGATACTGAGTTTTCACGCAGTTTCGAATCTTGCTCTCGAATATCTGAGTGAGGTCTTTTAGAGTTGTTTGTAGTTTTACCAAGCAAATGCTGAGAACTGGAGTGCTTAGGCTAATGTTCTGACGTCTAACTTTTCGGCAGTAAGGGCGAAAGTACAAACCGGAAGAATTGTTTTGTTTGGAAGTTCTCTATTGTTAACCTCTCAAAGGAATGGAAGAATTTGAAACAGTCAAAAATAGTTAAAATTATTAATGTAATTTGGGTTAGGAAAATTCAAATAAAACCAGTCGCCATGTTTTTGTAAAGGTAAGCTACAACGTTGCAATGCACTGAAATTCATGACGTCAAACCAAATGCTATTCACCTCGGAGCAAATAAGTAAAGTTTTATGATGGGAACGCGGCCTTCTGTCTCTGATCAGGAAAACAAATTCTTAGAAAAGCCTACGTCAGACAGTACTTTACTTATACGTCCACAGTCTTGTAACAAGGACACAAATTAGTGTATAAGACCGACCAGCCAATAGTCCATCTTCACTTCAGGGTCGACTAGACTGCTATTTGATTCTACGATTCTGAGCGTCGACTATATTCCAGACGTCTCACGAAGAAGTTATTCTAGCAAGCTGTGCCAAGCTGGACTTAGTCTACGAGAGACTAATCAAGCAGAACGCCTATTCATTTCATCTATCTCCTGTTATTCTAGGTATGAATACGGGAAGTGTTCTAAGTTGTTTATTCGATGTAGCTGACAAAGGATAGGTTAATTCAATACTACACTTAAACATCAATTGCTCCGCATTGAATAGCTCGTGTGTTTACTAATATGCTCATCGTTGACAAACATGGTGACACTAAAATGTAAACAATGTTACTGTTAGTCATAACATTTTAGATTCCTTTCGCAGCCAAGTTAGCTCCCATGAACGTCAAACGTTACCCCCAACAAACCACCATTTTACATGACATTTCACTAAATTAAAGTAACAATAACCGTTATTCTACCGACGCGACATTCGCACTATGAATTATTTTCATTACTTCAATTCAGAAAGATCTTCCAAGAAATATTTTAGCCATCCTGATTTCCATTCACGAGTATACATATTTGATGAATAAGGGAAATAACAAATGACCTTTCTATTTCCTATTTTCTGCGTGGTACTAGACCTTAGGATTTGGGATGGGAATAGGATGACGAGCAGGACAAATTGTAGATAAAATCATAAAACCTTTTTCAATACGAAAGCGATAATCCCAAGGGAACAGAAATATCCACAGCCACCAGTCAAAACTGAACGTAAATGTTCCTTAATCTTACATACAAATTAACACCAATTTTAGCGAAATGAAAATTAGATTTTAAACCTGACAGAAATAGAATATTTATACATTTTTTATTGAAATATATCATGGAAACATACCTTAAAAGTCAGATAGATGCTTCTATGTGCAGACAGGTAAGAAGGAAGTTCTATAGGCACGGTGGCTCAGTGGTAAAGCGCTCACTTCTGGTGTGTGGAACTCCTCAGTTCGACCCTGGCTATTGCCGTGTGAGCTTTGTGGTGGGCAAATACCGTGTGCTAGGGGTTTTCTCGGTGTTCTCACGTTTCCTCCCACTTTCTTCATTCCACCAATTCATCGATTATCATCCATCGGGCCTGTGCCAAAGTTGCCTAAAGACCTTAAAAATTAAATTCAAGGAAGTTCCCTAGAAGTTTCTGCTTCTTTCACTCAAGGCGTAGAGATACAACTATTTTCCTCCAACTTCCAGAATATCCTCTGACACCTTTACAACGTAGTCAAAACCGGTCCTCATGATCAATCGGGATTTTATAGGTCTCGATATCTACATACCATAAGTTGACTTCCGGTTTATTGCGGATCTTGCAAGAACGATGTGAATACAAAGTCCATGAGAACAAACAAACGAATTGTAAATACGTAAAGAATCAACAACAAAACCAGGTGTGTTTAGATTTCGAATAACAGCCATTTTCCTGGATCGGCAGAATTTCAGATGACGAAAACAATTTATTGGTGAACCATATCTGTTCAGGTGCGTCGCTTTATTTTACCGTGGATTATCGCTTCGGTTTATTTTCTTACCAAGTTATGTGCAGAATATGGCAAAAGTATCTTGATTGATAGATACGTGAATAATCATTGTTGTCTTATAGCATAGGTGCGTTATAATTTGTGTACACAGCCACCACCGAGAAAGAGTTAGCACACCTGACTGCAGGAAACAGGAGATCAAAATAAGGTCGAGAGAGTAGAACGTTTGGACGGGTACTCGGGTTGCTATCTCCATCCAATCAAAGACGCCAACTTGTCAAGCGCATCCCTAAATCAATCCAGGGATTCTGCCAGGATTTTCAGTTGGGGTGGGGATGTAAAATCAAAATTTGGTGGGTTTTGATTTTCTATCGATTTTTGACCATACAAATGTTAAAGTTGGGGTGCTCTCGATGATTTGGTAGGGTAACACCCCCACAGGGGAAGGGGGCTGGGGGAATCACTGGATCAATATCAACTTGCCTATTCGTAAACTCCTTTCACTGCAAAAACAGAAAGTGGGCTTATTGTTTATCTTCATAATTGCTAATTTTTATGTATTTTATGCTGTTGATCCGTTTTTACCCAATACTTACGTAGAGAATGATACATTTTTAGTTAACTTGATTTTTAATTCGTTACTTTTCTTAATGTTTGTCATTATATTGTTGTAGAAAACAAATGCAGCAGTAAAACAAACATTAGCATAATGAACAACAAAATATAAAGGAATAAAAAAAACTTGTAATTACAATGTAATCCCCATAGATAGCAGAACCTTTGTATAATAATTACGAATGTCTTTAGAAAAAATTCAGAATGAAATTAGGTAGAAAATGCTAGAGTAAATCTCCAAATTAATAGGCTCGTACATTGTTTATGGAATATTTTCATGTAGGAGAATTATATTGTAAAGTAAGTAATTTCTTCAAATATTGCCACAAATATTTATATGATCTATATATACGTTGTGATGGTCAAATTGAATGTTAATTTAAACGTCATGTAAAATATTGCTGTTGTTAATTCCATGTTTAATTATATAATTGAGAGAATTAAGTAAGAGTCTTTTATAATGATACTAAAGTAACGACTTTAATAATAGGAGCAGTGACGTAAGTTTACGCCTCCCTCACAATTTTCAGTTGTCAGGACTCACGGTTTTATTATTACTGGGTCATAACATATGTGCCCCCACTTCGTGGGAAATATTATTTACGCTCCCAAATCAGAGTCAGGAACTCTAGTCTGATACTAAATCAATAAATTCTAGAATATTATCGTTACTGTGACCTCTCAGCAAAGAAAACAATAGTTCAAATTTTAAGAAACAATCACAACGAGTGTATTAGCATATTTGTTTCAGATATGGTAGAATGCAGAAAGCCGTATTTCAAAGTTCTAGACAGTGGACATACAAGGGTTGCTAAAATTATTTTCGGACATGAAAGGTATAATTAAAGTACTGAATTCTGAAAAATATTGATTTTTATACTTTTAGGAACAACCTTTTTACATCGCGAGTGGTGCAAGTAAAAAAGTTGAGTGCAGAAATATCAAATTTCGGAGATACAGGTTTCGTATTCCATAGTAAAACTTAACAAGATCAATGAGCAATCTGATAAATTTATACTTAAAACATGCATTTATTGGGGAAAAGATCCGTTGTCTATTTCTCAGACATTGGTCTCCCCCAGACGAAAATCCTGGACCAGCCCCTACGAAATGATTGGTAAAAAAGTCTACACATTCGAAAGAAAAATATGTTCATGAAATCTTAAAAAAATTTGGTTAATGAACTGTTATAAAATACTAATTTTCTTACTCATGGAATGACATTAATTTGCTCATTTCCCATTACGATAAAAATACCTCCAGCCAAATCGATTTCCAAATGCAGAATCAATCAAGCAGTGACAATATTAAACCGTATTCGTTGTACCTAATAGTTCTAAAATTGTATTCTACGGGCTATTAGCGAAATACGATCAGAAACAAATTGCCTGCATCAGCGAAAATTCGGAAGTTCCAAACAGGAAATCTAAGAAAAGACTTTCTCTAGAGGAGAAAAATATGGAAACTTCGTAGAATGTTATTTTCCATCTTTCCTTCCTACACTATTTTCTCCCCGAGTTCACTCTGATGACGAGGCCAGCATCTGAAGAAAAGCCATGGATGTGGGCGACTGAATTTCAATGAAGGCATCGAGAGAATATGTGAAATTTGGTTCACGCACAGAAACTATGACAGGGTCCCTTGTCAACAAACCGTCTGAAAAACAAAAAGAGTGTTTAAATTTACTAGTAAACGAGGACGGCCTCTTTAATGAACATACAAGATACAAGTATTTTGGTTGTAACATTCTACTCTGCCCCCATCCCGTCAAATAGATCTTAGAATCATTTGGATGTAATTGGCTAAGAAAATATTTTAGGGAGACAGAAAGAATAATTCCGACCGCGGTAGTAATGTGGTCTCAGGGGCCAGGCCAGTGTCTCCAAGGTTCTGGGTTCGAATCCCGACTTGGGGGTGGATGTTTACGGATTCTAGAAATTTAACAGTTAATGGAAACGTTACAAGCCGAAGTTATAAGTTACTAAAATGGCCTAAAATGATCAAATTTACCAAAGTTTGTTTTAAAACAGAGAAATAAGTGTGAACTGTTAATGCTAAATAAGTTTGACAGTGAGTTTGCAACAGAGAGGGAGCTTCAAAATAATGGTTGTTTTCCTCTTTCTATTTTTGCATAGAAATAACCTAGTTGGAATGTAAATCGTTTAGTATTTGTACTTAAAATATTGTTGATCATATTTTGGGTGGGCAGTAAATGAGAATTTGTTGGAAAAGTAAAAAAAAAAAAAAAAAAATGTGTGAACAATTACTGATAAATCAAATTGAGTACACCAACATCTAACAATGCGTATCATCATCGGTCCCTGCACAGTGCACATGTTTGTAGTGTAGTCAAGCAACAACTGATGTTAAAAATTAGTGGAATGTAAGCAATTGCTTTAAGGGTAAGAAAGATCAGGTAAATTGTGAGTTCCGGTTGTTGGAAAAGGACATTATTACTTTCCGCAACCCACACATTATATCAGCAGAAGACTTTACGTCGTCTGATGTGCAGTATATCGAACAGAGGCTGGCAACAAGATTTGACATAAAAACACTAAGTGAAAAAGGCACACGATTTCTGCTGTTCGTAATATGTAAAGGTAACAAAGAGCGGTTCCCCTGTGCGATGCGCACGCGCCGTGAACGGCGCATGGGGCATGTAGAGATAGTGTTCCACATACTCTTGACTTGCGACACGGAGTGAGGTGGCGTGGTCAGTACCACGTTCGGTCGCCTTTACCTCTCAAGGTGGCGTGGAGTACCAAGGTCACTCAGTTACTCCATTTGATAGAAGGCTTGAGGGTACCTCAGACCGCCAAGCACAGGAAAATAGAATAAAAATCTCCAGCGTCCTGGCCGGGATTTGAACCTAGGGTACCCAATTCGTAGTCAGAGGCACTAATGATTGAGCCATGGCGATTCTATAACGTTCCTTTCAACTTTGACTTACAGACGGAAATTGATTAAAGTTAGACAAAAATGATTCTTGAATTGAGAAGAAAGGAGTATTTACTTTCGACCACCTCACCTCAGCCTTCATACATGAATTAATTTGCTTTCAGCGTTTCTTTGCAACACGTAACATATTCAAACCATATAATATGTTTAAAAGCATTAATAACATTACAATATCTTAGAACGTGTATAAAAGTCCGAAAGGTTTATAAAACTATTTTATAGGTTCATCAGATATATAGCAGACGATTGCTTCGGCTCTTTCGTCGACATCTAGGGAGTTATAAATTAAAGCAAAGTGTACAACATAACCCATGATGAAAACTCGGCGGGCCTCCGGTGGCCCGCCTTCATGGTTGGTGGGCCACCGGCGGCCCGCCGACTTTGGCTTAAAATATCTTACAGTACTTTAAAAAAATCTAATCTAGGGATTTCTTTTAGTTTACGATACTTCAGTTCCATTTACGAATGTAAAAATCTAACAGTTGAGTTACTTTATGCGAAATCAGGACATTTTAAGATATTTATACTTTATTGAGAGATTTTCAGTGACGTCATACAGGAGGACATGGTGCACTCAAGACTAATTCTACCACTTCAGCGCCCACTAACTTTGCATTCGCCTCCGTACACAAATGTTACTGGAAGTAGCACAGCATACATTGACTACAAAATGTTATCCCAAGAGAGTACTCGAAAGCAATTCCAAGAGGGAACTCAAGGATACCCGTTTGAAACTCAATAAAAAGAAAAAGAAATTGGATTAACGACTCCCTTGAGAACTGAAATGGTAACTTCTTGACTTCAATAGAGGGAGGAGAAGGAATGGGGGGGGGGACTCCATTGGCTTTCGCCAATATTCACTACAGTTCTCTTCTTGGTAATTCCATAAAGTAATCGTCATCACGAGTGAATGGATTGCTTATGGTAAAACCTGAAGATATCATGTACTTGAAATGGAACTTTTGGCTGCACTTTATCGAAGACTTATCGTTCTGCAGATACATCTTGATAGCCGCAGAAACTAGTTCAACTTCCCCCTCTTCTCTCTCTCTCTCTATCTCTCTCTTTCTCCCTTTGTAATGCTCCCAAAATCTCTCCTCAAACCTTGAACTAGCTCACTCTCTCAGTCTCCGTGGTAATGGCTGGTCAGGCCAGTGCAGATAACGAACCTTAAGCATAACTTACAAATCACTCAGAAATATTTCCTGCAGACTTGAAAGTACAATTCCTTTACTTCGTTTATTCTCCAAATTCTAAAAGAAAAAAAGAAAACCTCTTTAAGGGTAGTGTAGAGCAACAATCTCTGAAAATAGATGGCTCCACTGCCTCCGTATGTCTCTAATGTAATTTTATTGTTGCACGACATTTTAGTGCTGCTCCTACAAATTCAAGTCTAGAGAGTTCAAAATTTCAGAAAAGAAAATTTATAGCGTTTCAAGAGTTTTATCAGTGCTGATTGTTTTCATTGTTGGAAAAACTTCATTGTTATAGGTTTGGTTATTCTCAACAGCAATCAAGGGATTTCAACAATGAGCAAAAAAGGAAAATTAAAAATTGGTACAGATAAAACTCTTGAAATAGATGTTATTACCTTCTTTCACAATTTATCTTGTGTATGGTTGAAAATTAACATAGAAAACTTAGCCAGCAACTGGGAGATCCGGGTTTGAGTCCCGGTCATGGTGACCAGTGTTGTCAGGTGGAGGGAAATTTCCCGGAAAACGGGAAAATCTGGACCAAAAAAGGTGAAAGGGGAAAGAAAGTAAAATCGGAAAATTTTGTTGTGTCTTTATGGTACACTAAAAAAACAAACATTTTTTTTAACAAAACTTAGAATCCGGGAATTTTTGTTAACAAAAAACGGGAAACTTTTCAGTATTTTGAGGGAAATATTGCGACGTGAACTTGACAACACTGATGGTGACTATAAATTGTAAATTTTCAACTCTTGTAAGCCGCAAGAAGAGCTTAAATATATAGTAACTTAACTTTGAGAACAAATACGTTTAAATTTTTAATTTAAACGTTTCCAAATAAAATGTTCATGTATTTAAGTCTTTGGTGTGTGTGGAAATGGTTTCCATTTTAAATCCGTGAACGCAACTATTTATTAAAACGGAATACGATAGTCAACGAGATTAAAAATGCATTTAATGTTAACTTTCTTACTGGTAAGGTAATTAAATATTATCTCGTTTAGAGTATTATCATTTCGCCATCATGACTTTCGTTTCTCTTTTATTTCTCAAAATCTATGTCGCCACTGAAAGTAATTCAATAAATATTTTCGTGTTAGAATTTGTCAAGGAATAACGTGACTGTGTATTAATTTTCTTGGCCTTCATTCTCTTTCTTTTTCTCCGTGTGTACCATGACAGCCCGCGTGGAAAAAAGAAGTTCTGAAATAAAACGCATGATTTTGTACATAGAAATTTTCGGTGCACTATACCACATGTCAATAATTTCTGTTATACTTTTCTATATTATTGGACAATGAATTGTGGAAATACATTCATGTGCACAACAAATTTCATATCTGAACATGTATTGATACCTATTACGCGCACTGCGTTGAGAGAATACGAACAGTTCTAGCAAAGCAACGTACTTGTAGTGAAGCACGCTAGGTGGCAGCGACTTTCCATTGCCGGAAGTCATTATCAGTTAATAATTACTGAACTCCTTTCTTTAAATTTAATGTATGGAAATGTAATTTGATATTATTCTAATACCTACCAGAAGTACGATCAATGGAAAGCAGCAGAAATAATAATGTTATTATGAATTGAACTGCATCGGCTGCAGAAAGTTGACCACTTGAAGTGATAGTAGTGGCGATGTGTGCACACTGTAATGAGAAACTCACGGAAAAGGTGCAAAAGGAAGTTTCAAGCACAGCGGCTACTATGCGTCAAATTATAAATCATTTTACAGATATTTCGGTACAAACAAGACAGCTCAAATGAAAACATTGATATACTTTTGACGAAATATCCAGCAACCAATTATACGAAGAAAAAAAAAGAAACATGACACCTGGTCCGGATGGCATCCCTTACATAGCACTGAAAAATGCACCTCCTATATTACACAGGATTCTCACTTCACTCTTTAATGCTTCAATCAAGTTCGGTTTCATTCCTCCTGAATGGAAACAGGCCTACACTATTTTCATACCTAAGCATAACAAAAGCCGTTTTCAATCTGCCAATTACCGTCCAATTACACTGACTCCCTCAGATATGTGAAACTGTTTTAACCAAAACATTGAGCTCTTTCTTAGAAGAATCAAATCTTATTAACAGTAATCAAGCAGGATTCCGAACCGTCCACTATAGATCAATTAATCCCTGTTTCCACTGACATCCAACTTGCACTAAATTCTGGACAAAGGGCCGGCGCAGTATTTATGGACTTTACATCTGCCCTTTGATACTGTTTTTGCACGACGGTCTCCTGTATATAAGTTATATACTCCAAAACCTACCAACCACCATCATTAGATGGATAAACAATTTTCTAAAAGACAGAACGACTCAGGTCAGATCTGGTGGAGAACTTTCTGAAACCATCACCATCCATCGAGGAGTACCTCAAGGTGCAGCGTTGAGCCCTCTACTTTACACAATCTACGTAAACGATACACCTGCTCCAATACATCCACACTCCAAACTGGGTCTCTTTGCGGATGACACAGCGTATTGGACTAGTGCTAAAACAACTGATGCAGCCATAAACAACCTACAAAAGATAACAAGGAGATTTGTAAGGTGGATTTCAAACATGGACGCTGCAACTAAATGAAAACAAAACTCAATTTATCATCTTCTATCATTCTGGTAAAGCCACGAGAGTTGAGAAAAAAGACAAATTCAACACAATAAAGAACACTAAAATCAAACCTCAAAAAATGGCGAAATATTTGGGGGTCACATTTGACCAACGTCTCACATTTAAAAATCACATTATGGACAGAAAGAAACTGGCACTTCAAGCGCTCTCACAGCTCAAAGTCTAATTTCTATCAACACTTCCAAATTCAATTAAAATTAGACTATACTTATCAATTCTCAGACCGATGACATTGCATGGACATGAACTTTTTCATAGCAAAATCTCAACAGAGCAAATTAAAAAGGACTAAAGATATTGGATCAGATCTTCGGAAAGAGTGTGGAAAGCCAGCAGAGAAGAGCTTTACAAAAAAATACCTATTACACCAATAGACACGTATATAAAACAAAGTGAAGGGAGGTACATAAACAAGAAATTCATTCAAGCTAACTTACCTCAACTAATTAATAAAAAAAATACTACATAACCTATCAAGAATTTCTTCTTATAAATTGAAAGACAGCACAGCCTGATGAGATGAGAAAACTATTTTACCAACTATTAACTAACCACAATAGGATGCGACGAGTACAACAGCCAAATTAATAGGAAGACACGCTACTAGTTAGAAGAAATCCCACAAATTTTGTACATTCTCTAAACCATTAACCAATCTTACTGTCCAATCTTTCCAAATTTACAAAACAATATTGAAAGACAATGCTTTATAGCATCCTTTTGAACCCTGTGAGTTTTAATTTAGTAACCAATACATCCCATATGCATTTTAGTACACCAAATTTAATTCTGGTACACTTCCAGTAGAAGCAGTTTTAGACTAAATAACTCAATTAGAACTTTAATAAATGATGAGAAAAATAGATTCGACTTAGGTGTATTCTCTGAGTGTTTGCTTGGCGTGGGCGGGTGTGTCCCGGTGCAGGTTTGGTTTAAAATCTTATCATACCAAACTACCAAATAATTCCAATTTCATAGGACGAAAGTAGCTCCAAGGAGCTAGAAGTCCAGCTTGGTGGTCCCGCGGGCCCAGTTTTACTTTGTCACACTGTGGTCAGAGGAAAAAATTGATGGTTTTAAGACCTTCTGTTTAAAACAATTACTTCTTAGTTTTGTACGCTGAAAGTACTAGGAGAATGTCCGGAAGTATTTGTACACAATAAATTTCCATACGTAGTGCAGGAAAAGAGGAGTTTAGTATAAGCTTTCCAGAAATTCTGCCAGAAGAAGTAGACAGACACAACCTAGCAGTATCCGAGATTCGTCAACTGCACTTAATGTTAGTAAAGTATGCGTTCAGATATGACGATGTCTGTTGGCCCTACAACACACTATAAATAGAAGAATGCATGTGTAGTCGAATGGTAGTGTGCGTGAACTGTTAGTAATTCACCAGTACATTTATTGTCCAGTTAATCATTTTGAAGTTACTTATCTAGAGCTGATTAATGGAGAGATCATCTTGAATCTTCTAGTGAAGTGAAGATTGCGGATAGATAAACTTAACGTTTTGAGATACCCCCTTTCCGAATTGGCACTTCATGCTCCGTTCCGTACCGTTGCTTCGTCGGATGCACCGTCGATGCTTATCCGAATTCCCCCTTCGACGGAACATTGAAGTGAACGGAGCAACGGAGGACCAGATGGTCACTTGACCCTCCGTTCGATTGCGCGCTGCTGCCATGTTGTAAAGAAAACAGAGCGGCATATTGCATGCCAAAATTCCTTCTTCACTTGGGAGTTGGGACAAATATGTAGAATTGATCACGTGTTGCAAGTTTAAAATGAACGACCGTGCCGAAGTATTTGATTGTAAGTATTTTAATAGTTTTAAGATTTGATTTTACATTATGTTATCGATATTGTACCATGTTTTGAGTGATATATATTCACGATCATTGAATAATTTTAACTTCGCTCTGTGAAAATAATATTGTTGGTTAGATTTTCCCAATGGGATTCCATGTAGATATTAATAGATGAGAGGGTAACATATGAGTAAGGGCGGGGGCAGGGAGGGGCAAGGTGGAGGCACTTGTCCCCCTTAATTTCAGATTTTATACCAAATACTATTCCATTTTCATATATTTGATGCATGTTTTTGTGCTTTTTACTGCATGCATTCCATAAGAATCTATTTGAGATTCTCCCGTTATTTCCTCAACCATAATTATTTCAATGTATGTAATCACAAATACGCAATTTGTGCCCACCAAACAAACTGTTAAAGCATCGAAAGTAAAAACACGAATGCTATTCTTGTACTATTATGTAAGTGTAATTTCTTGTGAACGTACTCTGTTTTATGAAGTTGAAGCAGTTCCTCTAGAAAGTCAATGAAAAAGACGTCTCTCTTTATCTCCCTCCCTTTCTCTCGCTTTCACACACACACACACACATTTATATACAAAGTTTAAAAAGCACGTGTAGGCCAATCGTAAGATACACATTCTTTATAAATAATTTTAATTTTTAGTTTTTAAAAATACCGAACAAATCAAGAAAAACACTGATACTTTGAAAAGCGACTCATCTAACACTAACGAAATGAACTATTTCATTTTGAAACTAATTCTTTTAGCCGATATATTTGAAGGTCACTAACTTAAGCCGGCATAGCCCAGGATTTCAAATTTCTTATCAATAGCAAATATTTCCAAATTATTTATTACTTAATTTGATAGATATTCTTAAAAATTATCCAACCCATTTTCTAAAATGTCATTCTTATTCTGATTTGTCCATTATTTTTTAAAAATTTAGCCTGGATACCAAGGGCTTCAAATCGAATCTGAATTTGAATTTTTTAAAGGTCTTTACATAATTTTGGCTGAAGCCGAATGGGTGATGCTGGGAGAATGCAGAACAGAAATTTTTACCTAGCAATGGTTTTCGTCGATAGGAATTCTTACACATAAATTATTATTAATGTTTGTTAAAATGTGCTATTTCTGTAATCTCCGACATCCAACACAGAATTTAATAAAAGTGCTATTACTCACCGTTATAAATTTTCCTGAATTATTGAAAGTTTTCTTTGTCTGATAACGGTATGCCATCTCGCTTTTTGTGACTTCAAATTATGTAATAGTCATTGATCGCACTACATTAATTTCCATTGTAATGAACAACGATCTGTAACATGCCAGGCATTTAATGATCCTGATTATTCAAAAATACTGGATGTGTTAGCGTCCGGCGTTACTGAGTAGTTACTGTTAACAATTTTGTACTGTGTTCTGAGTTCAGATTCCATTAAGTTAATTTGAAAATTATGATTACTTCAATTTTATTTTATGTTTGAGATTATTTTCTATCGTTCAGCAAACTATTAGCAAGTTCTCCCCTAGAAAGTCGGGAGGAAAGATGTTTCACGGAAGTATCTATGCCTGTCTGGGAATTTCCACCTTTCACGAATGACGAATGTGGTACACTGCAAAAGTTGATTGTGTTAATTAAACACTTTCCGGTGTCCCGAGGAGACCACCATTTTTGTTAACACCGTTTGTTGTGTGATTTCGGTGATTCAACACTATGATAGTACTAATATTGTGTTGAATCAGCATTGAAAGTGCATTCATTGTGTTGAATCGTCGAAATCAATAACATTTTGTTGTCTTGATTTAACACAAACAAGTGATGGTCGCCGTGAGATATCTAAAAGTGTTAACACAGTCATATCTTGCTGTGTACTTCTTGCTTTGCCATTACAAACGATAGCGCTACTAAAAGGAGAAAACAATGTTTAATAAAATTTTACACCCATAAATTAATTTTACATTGTCTTAAGAAAATAGTAAACTGTAGTGTAATGAACGTTCTCTAATAGTATGTAATAAATAAATAATTGAGTATAATTTGCTCCTCTTCATGATTCATCTGCAAATTTATCCCATATCTGTGACAGTGACACGCACACACACACACACACAATAAATATATATAAAATTTCCTGATTTTCCTCTTGGCGACGTTCTTGCATATGAGTAGTTTATTTAAAAATACAAAGATTAAGAACTCTTATAATTATTTGAATTGTTTTTATAACTTCAAATGCGTAACGCTGTCAAGACTCACGACTTAGGTGGTTATTCATAGATCCTGGTATAACATTATTTAGTGATTCATAGTTCATGAGACGCACTTATCTTGCAAAAACTTCCAGAACAACCTGCAGAATTATAATCATCCTTCGAATAGCTATCAATCTTCGTCTGTTGTTATTTAATATATGCCGAATACCTACAAGCAATCTTCATCCATGTTGCTTTTTGCCTTATTCACTTCGCATCCAACTACCTTGACTCACTCACATTATGCGCAGAGGGTTTTCAGCTGTTTCCAGACTTGGGTGACATCTGTGGTTAAAATTTTAAACACTTATTTAATTCGGATAAGTGTGCATAACGGAAGTGAACGGGACGTAGCATAACGGAGCGGAACGGAGGACCATAGAATTCGGAAAGGGGGATAGCTGAATTGTATGTAAACTCGTAAATAGAAGTTGTTATATTCTTCTAGTTGGAGATAAAAGTGTGAAATATTGATATCATACAGGGGAGAAACCTTATTTGGTCACATATGAGACAAATATATCCCAACATACAGGAGATAAGTATATATGGTTATTGAGGGGAGAAACCTTATGTTAAATAAAGTACACAGACAGGAGAGGAGTGCGAGTACATATTAAAACAAGCGTTCATGCAAGCTTAATTAAATATATCGTGTTTAGCAGTTCATATATAGTTCTTAGACTGCCGACATTGCACCAAGCGAGATATTAAAGTGCACATCAAAGCAATTTATAGACATTCAATGATAGTTGGAAGAATTTTTCAAGTATTCATTTATTTATTCACGGATTGCATTCCAGCGTTTTTGCTAATCAAAAGCACCAGCGTATACAAGTTTCTGTATCTCAATAGTTATTAAATACAATAAACACAGAACTCAATCATCGAATACCTCATCGTACACGCTGTGTTTCACTGACATTTTATCACTTTTTGTAAGCTGTAATTTATTGCTCGATATCTTTGGTATCAACAATGGTTGCGTTACTGAAAAATCTTTTACTGTTTTATTCGCGGTTTTGGACAATACCGACCCCTACACGCCACACGAGGCCTTTTCAACAAAGATTTTCTCTGGGTTCAAAACCTGTGATACGATTCGTTCACTCAGTCGTTCAGTCAGTCAGCCATTCTTTCTTAACTTGCATCTTTTTTCTTTCTTTCTTAATTTCCTGTTTTCTCCATTCTTTCGTTCATTCTTATTTATTTCATTATTTCTTTTCTGTACATTATTTTTTCTTCCTTCCATCCTTCCTTTCTTTGTTTATTCATTTTACTTTCCTTCTTTCAGTTTTATTTTCTATTTTGTTTTCTATTCCTTTCATTCATTCTTTATCATACCTTCTTTCTTTTGCATTCCTTCTTTCATTTATTTTCTTTCTTTCATTCTTTTCTTTTCTTTCCATTCTTGCTTCCTTTCGACCTTTCTATGCTTCTTTTTATTTCTTTCATTCTCTTTTTCTTTCTTTTTGCTATACTCCTTTGGTTTCCTCTCTTCGCTCTCTTTTCCTTCACCTTTTCTTTCACCTTTCACTTTCTACTTTTCCTTCCCTTATTTCTGTTTTCATTTGTCTCCTCTTCTTTCGTTTCTGTCTTTCCTTGGTTTCTTTAACTCCCTTTGTTCCTCTCTCTCTCTCCCTCTCTCTGCTTCTATGATTGTCTTTCTAACTCATCTTTCTAACTTTCTCTCTCGTATGTTTCTCTCTGATTATTTCTCTTCCTATTTCTTCCCTCTCCTTCTTTTCATCTGCTTGTTTCTTGCTGCTTCTTTTTTTCGTCACTTCTGTTTCTTCATTTCTATCTTTCTCTACGAAGCGCGCACTCTGTAAAGACTGCTTTTCTCTTCCTTCCTTTACTCCATATCTTGACCTACAACAACAACAAATTTAGTGTCTGTTCTTTACAGTTTCCAACCGCAAATTACCTGCTCTCATTTAGAAGACTTTATGAACCATTAAAGGTGTGCAATCAACTGCTTTTATGTTTCATATATTTCAAAGAGAACGAATATCACAGAGCGTAGAAGAAAGGGATGAGGAACAGACGGTGGTTCCAAAAGTTCATCTCAAACATGACTTCTCTACAAACCGCAAGATTTAATCAAGCGTAATCGTTTAGGATGAGAAACACAATTTTACTTAACTTCATTGTCCTTCCATTATCACTAGGGCTCCGATTGCAATTTATACAGGGTGTTTCAGAACGAAGCACATTACTTTCGAGAGATGATTTCTGACATCAAAATAAGTAAAGAAGTGCCTATGAACATGGATGAAATTCCGTTTCGTGTTTTGGAGATAACAGCATTTCCAACTTCGAAACTGAATAATTCTCAGTAATTCAGGAACGACGCATTGAATGAAAATTTTGTTTGTAGATACTTGTTTCTAACTATTTTCTGGGTATCAGGAGTGGAAACTATCTGTCACAAGGTTGTCAGTGTTGTCAACTTGAAATAATGTTTATTTTTTTTCAAATAGCGCTACGTCCGTTTATTGGGTGTGTGGTATCCTCTAGAGATGTTAAACAACATATGTCAAGTACGGAACACAGTGTTACAAACTGGGAATGTTATAGCAGTTTAAGCATGAAAAATTGCAACATTTCTTCAAAAGAAGACGCCAACTTTTACAGTTTGCAACACTGCGTTATGTGCTACACATGTTATGTTTACTATCATTATGGAATGATAAATATCCCGTAAAGTGACTTAATACCAGTTGAAAAATAAAAGATATACCAGGTTGGCAACATTGTCCATTTTAACTCTTAATATCAACTGTATTGATGCAATGCAAATCTAAATTTTATTTTAGTGCATCGTTTAAGATTTATGGCGAAATATTCATTACATTTATCCTTGAAAAGAGATGATTTTGGGCTTCAAGTTTCAAACCCTGTGTTTCGAAAACGAAGCGGAATTCGACGCATGTTCATAAGAACATTTGTACGTATTTTAATGTCTGGAATCACCTCCCGAACGGAATATACTTTGTACTGAAACACTCTGTATATAGGGTGATTCAGAAATGAGTGCAATAAAGTGTGGGGGATTGTCTGTTGCGCAATTTAGTTTGCGCAACTGCAGCTAGGAGGAGATTTTTGTCCGCTGCCTGTTGAGCAATATTAATCCTTTGCCATTGAAATTATTCAGTGGAAGATCTCCTCTATGCTGCATTCCCTTAATCACAAAGTTAGTTGATTGGGCACTACTTTCATTGTGATATGCTAAGCTGACACGCCTTATGCGTTATGACGTCATTATTTGTAATTATTAGTTGAGTTATGACGTCATATGTGATGCTGACATATTAATTTTTCGACCTATCTAGCTCTGAAAGCACAGGAATTCGCCTCTCATTTATTATTGCACTTAAATTTCAATCATATTCAGCCGTTTTCTATCCACTGCTGTATGAAGGTCTCCTCTTTTTCTTTCCACATACCTCGGTCTGCTGCTATCCTCATCCATATCTCCTAAAAAAAGCTTGATTTCGTTTACCCATGTTGCATTTGGACGTCGTCTCGATCGTTTCTTTTCTATGGGATTCCAATTGTAGTCCACCTTCTGTCTGTTCGTATAGCAATGTAACCGGCCCATTTCCACTTCATCTTCTTCGCAGTCTTGATTACATCCTCTACCTTTGTTTGTGCGCGAATCCATTCATTTGCCTTCCTGTCCCTCCTGGTTATTCCTAGCATGCACCACTCCATTGCTCTTTGTGTGACTCTCAATCTTTGAGTCGTTTGCGCATTCAATGTTCAAGTTTCGCAGCCGTACATCATTACAGGTAAGACACATTGATTATAAACTTTACGCTTCAGACTCATTGGTAGTTTGCTTTTGAAAATAAAGTGCAATCTGCCAAACCAGTTCCAAGCCATTTTATATCTTCTATTTATTTCATCAGTCAACTTTGCATTCGATGTTTTGAGCTGGCCAAGGTAAACATACTCATCAACTATGTCTATTGTTTCTGCGCTAATCTTTACTTCGTTGTTTGCAGCATGTTGGTTGTACACTACTTTTGTTTTATTTAAATTCATTTTAAGTCCTATTCTCGAACTCGCATTACCCAGCTCTTCCATTCTGGTTTGTAGTTCTTCTGCACTTGAAACAAACAGGACTATATCATCAGTGAACCGTAGGTGATGAAGATATTCGCCATTAATTTTTATTCCAACTTCATCCCAGTTTTAAATTCTGGAACACTCTCTCCAGGACCGCACAAAACAGTTTCGGAGAAATTGAATCTCCTTGCCTTACCCCTTTTCCAACTTTAAATTTTTCACTGTCTTGATGCAGCCTAATGACAGAAGTGGCAGTCGAGTAAATGTTTCGCAGTAACTTGATGTATGCACTTTCGATGCCTTGATGTTCAAGTGATTTAAGTACTGCTGACAAGCAGACCGAATCGAAAGCTTTTTCAAAATCTATGAATCCCAAACATAGTGGAAGTTCATATTTATTAGTTCTTTCCACAACTTCATTCAATGCTCGTATGTAGTCCATTGTGCTAAATCCACGAGTAAATCCGGCTTGTTCTCTTGTTTGGTTAAAATACAAGTCCCGTTCAATACGATTCAAAATAACTTTGGTGAACATTTTGTATAGAACCGACAGTAGACTAATTGGTCTAGTTTTCTACGCGTTCTTTATACAATATATACAATACAGAGCTTGTACAATATATACAGAGCTTTTGATTAATGCGTGAAAAAGAAAATCAGAGTGAATTCCTGACACCAAAACAAGTAAAAAGTTCCGTTGAAATCGTTTGGATGGGACATTCTTCCGCAGCTGCCGCACTCCCCAGACCTGGTGCCATCTGACTATCACCTTTTCGCATCAATGGGGCACGCGCTCGCAGAGCAGCACTTCAGCAATTTCGAAGACGTTGGAAAATGACTCGACGAATGGTTTGCCGCAAAAGACAAGCAGTTTTTCTGGCATGGTATGTATCAATTACCTGAAAGATGGGCGAAATGTGTAGAAGCCGATAGCCAATATTTTGAATAAACCAAAATTAATTTCCCTTGAAAATTACGCGTTTTCTTTAGCACAAAAACCGGCAAAAACTTATGCATACACGTGGTAGTACTTAATTTGCATTTACACATACTATAGTATAACAGCAAATGTTGGGTCCCTTTCTGCTTCAAAGAACTTCGGATGTGTAAGAATACCATAGTACATAGGGAGCCTAACGAAATACCCACGTTACCCAAAAGCCTTTCTTTATCAAAGTTTTTGCAGGGTTTCCGGTTTTCACTTTTCATCAAAAGCATTTTATTGAACATTTTCAATCACAAAAATAGATGAAACTGGCAGATAATGCAAAATTACGCGTAACTAGTGTTAGACGTCAACTATTTTCCACATATGAAGCTCTGCTTGGACCTAGGTTACGATATATATAAACATTGTGTAACATCAATTGACTACTAGGATTAGGTAATCCAATTCCAAAATTTCTACTGTGATACTTTTCCAGAAAATGAGGGAAAATGCGAAAGATTTTCCAGGCTTCAAACCTGGGACTCAATTTTATCTTTAAAATTTAAAGTGTAAATAAAATGTTTACTCTGATCATACACTAATATTTAAACCGTAAGATATGAAGAATCAAGGAATAGAGGAAAGTGGGGTAGAACCGGGTAACCGGCTTTCCGCTTAACCAGTGCAGATTTCTTGCGGATGACAACCGAAATAAGTTCAACCAGTAAGGAAGAGGGTGCGCCCATTACATCGTTTCGTTGCCTGTATTCGTTTAACGCCGGCATCTTATGTGCTTTCCTGAGTTTTCGTCTCATTTTTCTGTTGTTTCTTTTTAACGATTCTTACATAATCACTGCTGCGGTGACTGAACAAATAAATATTACAGTAAAGGTATCCACTGTGCGATACGCACGCGTCGTTAACGGTGTATGGGGTGTGTGGAGGTAGCGCTCCACATTTTCTTGACCTACAGTACGGAGTGAGGTGGGGTGGTCAGTCCCACGCTCGACCGCCTTTACCTTCCCAAGGTGCTCAGGAATACCAAGGACACTCTGGTAATGAATTTAGTAGAAGGAGGCTGAGTGCACCTCCGATCGCCAGGCATGGGAACACTGCTAGAAAAGTGTCCAGGGTTCTGGCAGGGATTTGAGCGCAATTCGCAGTCAGACGCGCTACCGCCTGAGCCACGGCGACTCCCAGTTCATTTTGGGAAACATCAGAATTCATTACTTGTTTAAATTTCAAATACACATTGATGTGGTAAGACAAATTAATGCCGAACGAGCGGTAGCGAGAGAAAGTGGGTTAATTAGGCAGGTTAGATTCTCCTGTTATTCACTCCGTCTGTGATTTTGGTTCTTTATTTAGTGTTTTCTGCATTTATTGTTCATTCTGCATGTGCGTACTGGATTTGGAAATTCTAGATACAATTGCTTTCTTTCGGCGAATTTTTTCGCCGAAAACTGGTTCTCGGAAAGGAAACTGTCACCTTAGGGACTTCCGAAGGGACCGAGCGATGTTGCTGAATACACGGTTAAGATGTAATATCATTCATGAACTTAACTGCTCAAAACGTCACCGACTCTAAAATAAGTAAATGGGTAGAAAATCGCATGATTCATTTCCCTGAGGTCGCAAAGCGCACGATATTCTGTATTGTCGCAAATTGTACGGTCGCAAAACGCACGGACTCCAAGAAACTTTAGATATCTAATTCTACCCTACTGCCCCCTAATAATATCTAATTCTGATTCCAATTGTTGGACATTTTACATTTTGCAATTGAGCTAGTGAATTTATCCTCCAAGAACGGACTAGAAAGGATATTCTACAAGAAACATAATAGTCTTCTTCTCTTTCCGCAGAACAGCAATACACGAGTCGATTCAATACAAATATGCTTCATTTCCTTCTATACACGAAAATGTCTTGGAACAAACCACCAAAGAAGGTTCTTACCTCTACATTTATTTAGACAACCTTGGGAGGAATGGAAACAAGTTACTACATAATTACTAACATGTTGTTAGCTCTGCACTCCATTGATTAAGACGGTTCTTCTAAAACAATTCTTGTTGTGTTTGTTAGAAAAGGTAGGATGTAGGCTGTATCGTGGCATTCTATATAAGCTAACATTCTCTAGAAGTTACTTTACATGAAATCATAACACTGAAAAACCGTCTCTGTTTCAATAATAATAGTTGCCATGGCAACTCATTCCAGCGTATTTTTTCATATGTACATAACATTGAATTCATGCATCCAAGCCATTCTCCATTAATTGTAACTCTGTTTTTCTTTCATTCAAATAGACAAAGGAAAAGCATAAAATATAACACACACGTTACCGGAAACACTTGCTTTACAAAAAGTATTCTAATGTTTTTCACAAATTAACAACAGATGGTAGTTTTCCACTGTAACAGACACCAATGGGTCCGGTTTGGGCTCTTGGGTATTTTGTACAAGGAGAAAAAATGGAAATGTAATTACTTCGTGAAATTAGATATTTCAAGTGAAAATTTCTGAAAAAAAAATAAATGTTAATCTGTGTGGTGCTGGGATACCAAAGGCTATTTCCTGTTCTCATTTCTAAGTACTGCAAAAAACTGTACCTTTGAATTGTGAAAAAGGTACACCCACCTTTGAATTGTGAGTTCATCACTGCCTCTAAAAAAAAATAGGCGGTATAATTTACCCACAATTTTTAAGAATCAGTGACGGGCACAGGTATTCATATTTACCATCGTTTATTTTTATTAATCTGTTCCCTCCCAAGAACTGGGAGACAAAGAACCGGCCCTCTAAACCCAACCGTGGGTTCGCCACTACCTGTAAAAAAATGTGGGTAATATTGTACCCACAATTCAAAGGTACAGTTTTTGCAGTGTACATAAATGAAATTATTCAA
Organism: Lepisma saccharinum; assembly: GCA_022664845.1. NCBI lineage: Eukaryota > Metazoa > Arthropoda > Insecta > Zygentoma > Lepismatidae > Lepisma > Lepisma saccharinum. The sequence goes on along the minus strand of JAGDQP010004020.1, from coordinate 10,749 downwards.
GCAAAAAGAAAGAAAACCTTTAACTGAGTCGTTCAGCGAAACCACGATACACCAGATAGTTATTGAGATACGCCTTGACTATTGGAACCCCACAAAAATGTACTTGTGGGGTGTCAATGTAAAACGAGGAGGAATCGAAAAATTACTTTCAGATCCCATTATAAAATATTAAAGTGTCCAGTGGGTATCCGCGTGGGGTTCTGGGATAACAGCTATCGAAGTTCGTCTGGTGCGCTTATAGACAAAATGTACCGTACCATATAGTGTTACATGAAGCTAATATTTGAAGTAGATAAGTAAAACGGTTAACGATATATGGCGTGGTAATAACTTGAACCCTATGATAACAAGGTATGGTGTACAGTAATAAGACCACTAGAAAACTTATCATGTGTTCCATCACATCGTGTTAAACAGTAATGATTAATAGAGTCACGGGTACTTGTGTGGAGTTCTGGGACACAGAGAAAGTATTAGGAACATACTTGTGCCAGAAGAGGTAGAATTGTATGAATGAAAGAAATAGGAAAAGGAAGAAAAATGTTACTCTTTATTGCCAGAATTAGGAGGAAATTTTACAGTAAGCCAAGGAGAAAACATAACTTAAAAATTAAAACAAATACCTAAGACTAAACTCGATATCAAAGACGTGCTATTATCTGCAATGTGTTAATAAGATTGATTATTGCATAATGCGTAGATCTGGGTTACTGACTGAAGTTTTCATCAAAGCAGGTTTAAGACTACAGAGAAAATAAGTAAACAAATTCGTTTTATTATATTTCCAAAGAATTTATTGGTTAAATCAGAAAATTATAAAGATTAAAATGAAATACAATAGACAATGTGCAATCGAGAGATTTTTCGAAAATCCTTAAGGGAAGAAATATTGATTTTTTAAAAACAAATAATGCCTAACCCCACACTAGCGTTTTGATTTCAACTGAATAGTACGTTTTGTCATAATTGATTTACGTCATTACTATATTGTTTTCGTTCCCTCATACCTAGTACCGAAGAGCGCAAGGTTGGCGTAGCATTCCGGAGGTCATGGGTTCGATCCCAGCGGCCAACCATCCTGACTGAGGTTTTTCCAGGGTTTATTCTCAGTCACACCACGCAAATGCCGGAATGGCACCTTCAACATAGGCCCTGGCCAACATGTTCCCGAATCCTTTTCCCTCCCCTATCTCAGCCTAGACCTTAGACGCCTAAAGGCCACAAATAAATAAAAATTAAATTCTACATTAGGTATGGAGTAGGAGATAAATGATTTATACACAAATTTACTATTTCGTACTAAAATGCGGCGTCATATAAACTTAATATTGGCCTTTAAGAGATAATAATATTAATCTGTACTACATTTGGATATCATTTTATGTCCTACTTAAAATACTATGAAAAAGTGAACCTCTCAATTATGACACCTTCCAATCATTAAATAGATTACTCACCTACAAGCTGGTTGTCCTTTCCTTTGTCCATTGCGTAATTTCGTAATATTTCACTTGATGTCTGAATTTACTCCCGGTTCAATAAATATCCAAAATATTTGTCGTGTTCTTAATGTGCTTCGTAATTGAATAAGACCCAACAATGCCCAACCGTAATAAATTCTCGTAATATCTTGTCAGAAACTGAAAGCACTTGGATATCGAACTGTGTTCGGACCTCCGCTACTGTCCATGGTTGTGAAAAACCAACGTGAACATAGCCGGGGACTAAGGTCAAGGGAGATATCCAATCTGAACGTCACCAACGATCGTTCTTTGATGTGTACTTGCTCAAACTTCGATTACAGCTCGTTTTCCTAAATTTGTGTTCTCTTTCGTAAACTTTTATTTCCTTGTTTTTGACTTCTGAAAAAAATGAAGTCGTTTAGCTTTTATTCCTTGCTGCTTTCGTCATATCAGCCAAATCAGCAGTTGACATGAGGTCAGCAGTTGAGAGGTCAGCAGTTGACATGAGGTCAGCAGTGATGAATTGGTTTTATTCAGTCAACAAGCTTGTATGGGAGAATCTTATAATCATCAGGTCCTCATTCCTTATGTACTTATAGGACGTCTGAAGTTTATTCACTTAAGCTGCATAATCATTAATCACATATATTCCGCAACTAAATAACATTGATGTTTGTAATAAATATCTTTGTCAAAAATGTCAAACGGGCCTCTTAACAATGTAGATAGATATCTCTTCTTTTTCTTATACCATTATTTCGTTGCCAATAAACATCGTCCGTACTTCAAGTAAACAAAGGAAAACAAAAGTTTGGGCCAGATTTTTAGGGTCTCTGAACCACCGTAAACTGGTGTGAATGGAAGTCTCGGGCTCCATACCTGACCTCATACTGTGAAATATATATAAATGGGCATGCCTTCATAACAATTGTCAGCGTATATTTGGATGTTTTATACGTGTATTAGGCGGATTAAACAGAGGAACATTTCTTTAAAAGTGCATATATTAGACTATACAGGTCGATGAAATTAGTATTCGCCATGTTGAAAAAATACGTGAGAACGAAAGCGGAAAAATTGGAACCTATTTTTTTCTGATTCTACGCACCAAATACCAGAAATCTGCGCAAAAAATTCAAACTTGGCATGATGTCAGCAGTCACCGTACTAATAAAATAAACAGAACATTGTTGATAAGATTATGATTTGAACATTTTCAACATTGCAGACAAGGTGTACGTAAACCGTATAATGAATTTTTGTTTCTCTAGAATCAGTTATTGTATCCTAAACGGTAAGTTTAGTCGCTTTGATGTACCTTGTGCAGTGTACTGGAGATATACAGTATGTGTATGCAGCAAACAAAAGAGATTGCCTTTACTCATTTGTGGAAGGAAAAACGAGGACTTGGTCAACATATGAAAGAAATTTTTGAAATAACTGAATTGAGAGCCGTCTTTACGCAAAAAAAAAAAAAAAATCTAATGTTTGTGAAACCAGAAGTGTAGTACGTAACTCTATAATATTGTTTCAATGGATAGTAACAAATTATACGTCTCTACGTTAATGAGAGTGTGTTCGTAGGAAAGAAAAATTTCTATTCATGACGATTGTTTGCTTGTATTCCTGGAACTTCAAACAGTATACGAGAAGGAACTTTTTCAATTAAAAACATGGTGGTGTTATTTTCGCATCAGTTGTTTTTAAAAGGTTTCAAAGGAGTTTTTCAACGGTTATTATTTCTTTTGCATTTTCATTTTTCTCTACGGAGTGAGCGTAACCAGTTGCTATGCATTAAAGAAATATGAAGAACAGGTGAATAAAAATTTTGTGCTTGTTTCCCTGTTGTTTCTAGCTGCCAATGTGACAATTTTAATTCTATAGACGAGGACTACTTATTCAACCTACGCTGAGCTGTGAAAAAGGAAAGCAAGACTGCGACAAACCCGTTATTATACATAAAAGCTACGTACATTCTTTTGTTACTTCCCCAAAGCTTTAGTAACCCTTTGTCAATTAAAGTATTCGCCAGAATTATCAGGAAGACTTGAGTAAACGGTTGGTTTAGTTTGTAAACGTGGGTTCAGTTATTGCATGTCGAATCAAATGAGTAATCTTGATTTTTACCGAACAAGACCAAAAAGTTCGTAGGACCCATGTCTAACAGAAAACTTAGGAATAGTGTTCTAGAACCGTAAAAGTGTATTTGTGGTTGAGCTCCTAAAGCCTGGAATTAAATGACAATCATTCCAGTGACTTTACGATATCTTAAACTTGTTAGGTTCGTTCTCTGTGTGTGTGACTGCAATTTGGAATGGTCTTTTGATTTGTTTCTGCATTCAGGAATTGAACCAAAGCTTAACGATTCAGATGCCAATTCTTTGAGAAGTTTTAAAACCATTTGCGAGTACTTTTCTTTTTCATTGTAAGGGGATGTCAAAAGTCGCAATACACCCTTGTAGTCCACAAACCGTCGAGGAAATGAAATATCGTAGTACACAATTGTAGAATGGTAGAAAAGTGCTACATTTTTGAGTAAATAATCAATGTGTCCGCCATCTTGAAATCCGCCATATTGCATGGTGGTCAACTTTTTTTTTTCAAATTAAAGGTGGGTCGTGTGTCATATCAAACAACATAAGAATTTTCCCGCAAAGTCATTGCATGTGTCAGATTTCACCCACGTGTTACGGTGTCCGAGTTAAAGCACTGATGGATAAATGAACATATGTATTGCAAATTTTAGCAAAGATAACTTCGACATCATAACAGATAGGTCAAATATAACACCCGGAATGACTTCCTGGAAACATTCGCGTGTTGCTGGACATGTCACACAAACTACTTGCCACATTAAGCATGGTGTTCACGTGTCATCGTTACTAACAACTCTGGATAAACTGAAAACCCACATCGCTACTGCTCTGGAGCCAGTGACACCCGGATACCCTTGACCAAATATGGTATGAATTCGACTATCACTTTGATGTTATTCGTGTCATTAGAGCACTTGCAAGCGAGTAAGTTAAATTTTAAGAATCTTTCTAACAATTAATGTTCCAACAATCATGCTGTCCGTGTAAACTCTACATCTATGAACATTTGACGACTACTTTTATAGATCTTCGTTTACGCTAATTGTCAGTAGTGGTCAACCTGAGGTACGCAAAGGCAGCTCTTATGAGTCACAAAATATTGATGAAGAAAACAAAGTGTTCTGAAGGTTTTGGAAAGCATCAAATGTTTCTTAGAAAGATTTCAGGATGCAATATTTTTGAAAGGTTTTGAAAACATTAAGGGAAATGGGAGAACTCAACTTTGGATTTCAAGACCCTGGGCATCGCCTTCCTTTCTTTCCTAAATTAACACTCTGCTAATGTTCGTTGAGCACTGAAAAATAAGCACGTTCATGTTTAGTTAAGTTATAAAAGATCTTGTTTCCGGCGCTATCTGTCCCTAGCTCGACTCCTAGTGAAGACATACGACTGTTTGAAGTGGTTCTCATCCAAAGATTAACTCACATTCAGCCAGTTTTTGGTTGAACATTTTACTTTCTGTAAAATTATAAAATGCGTATATACACCCTCCATTCCGAAAGAAACCGAACTTTTGAAAACAAATAGTACCACTAGTGCCATCTGTTGTAATATTTTACCGGTAGATGGCGTAGTCCCTCATTGACAACTGGTATAAATGTCATGACATTTGGATGCACGGCAACAAAGTTATTGCGTTTCAACTGTCAGTGTGTTGTGTACATCGGTCGGAAAATGAGTTTCAAACAACGAGCTGCAATTGAGTTTTGTGTTAAACTGGGTAAACCTTTTACTGAAACGCACCAAATGCTACAAAATGCATATGGTGATGAGTGTCTATCCCGTACGCAAGTTTACGAGTGGTTCAGGCGATTCAAATCGGGTAGAGAGACGCTGGATGATGACGAAAGATCAGGCCGTCCCAGAACCGGATTATCGGAAGAAAACATCGAAAAAGTGCGTGAATTCATCAAACATAACAAAAAAGCGTCGGTGAAAGTTATTGAAATGGAATTAGGCATTCCTCAAACAACCGCATACCGCATTTTGACCGAAGTTTTGGGCCTTAAGAAGGTTAATTCGCGGTTTGTACCACACAAGCTCACCGAAGACCAAAAAGTTGATCGAATTGCGCATTGCAAAGACATTGTTAAAAGTGCTCGGCAGGATCGAAACTTCTTGAAATCGATTGTAACTGGTGACGAGACGTGGTGTTTTGAATATGAGCCCGAAACAAAGCGGCAAAGTGCTGAATGGAGAGCGCCGGATGAAGGACCACCCAACAAAAGTCGCTTGGTGAAGTCAAAAGTTAAGGTGATGCTGATTTGTTTTTACGATTCAAAAGGAATTATCCACAAAGAATTTGTTCAGCCCGGCCAGACAGTCACTGGAGAGTTTTACTTGGGCGTCATGAAGCGTTTGCTGGCAAGAATTCGTCGTATTCGGCCCGAATATCGAGAAATCGGCAGTTGGACTCTTTTGGACGATAATGCACCATCACATCGTTCGCGACTTGTAACTGAATTTTTGGTCAAAAATCACATTATTCGTTTGCATCATCCGCCCTATTCACCAGATCTCGCTCCGTGCGATTTCTATCTGTTCCCGAAACTGCATTTGGCGATGAAAGGAAAGTGGCACGCATCGATTGAAGCCATTGAGAAGGCGACGACCGCCGTCCTAAAGACCATTCCAATACAGGACATGGAGAAGTCGTTTGACAACTTGTTGGAGCGTGCAAATATGTGTATCGATGCAGAAGGGGAATACATTGATTAATAAAAATGATTTGTTCCAAAATGTACATTGTCTTTTTGTTTTTTTAAAACGTTCGGTTTCTTTTGGAATGGAGGGTGTATATGACTTTTCCAATGTATTTCATTGAAGCAGAGTACTTCTTGAAAGTAGAAAAGAAGAAAAGGTAATGTTTCTTTAAAATTAAATTTAAAAATAGTTAATGTGGTTGGGTTTCGATCCAGGGTCCGCTAACACACTAGTCAGATGCTCTCGCTACTTAGCTACGAAACCAGTTGTTGCTCATGGCTTTTCGAATGATATTTATAGCTACGATTTTACTGCGAAGGAGGTTAATCATTAACATGTTTTTCTTTTTACTACGAGGAATGTCTCGTGAAAAAAGGAGAGATACGTTTGCTACAGGGTAAAGATTTATGCCCAACTGAATTGCTATTTCCGTCAATGCAATCCTTGCCGTCATCGGTCTACCAGTGAACTCTTTCTGTTTACAGTGTAAAAGCAACATAAACACTGAAAATGGCGGGGCGTTCAGTGACAAGGAAGTAACGTTACTCCTGTTATTGGATTATAGAATATCTAACTAAGGCTTCAACTTCATCCAGGAAACTACATAACCTCAAAATTGAAAGTTTAGCTTACACTTCGATCAGAAAATGACCGAGTTTTAAGCGTAAAATAAGTTGAACGTTCACGGACAAATCACGTTGGCCAGTTTCAACCCATTTTCAGTTAACGTTAAGCTATTACAAAGAAAGTGTTTAACTTTAAAATGGAGTTAATTTTACCAATCTTCCCACTACAAGGTTTACACTATATCCACGTTTAAGAGTAAATACAACAAAATGCTAATTTTCGACTTTTATTTCTCCATAAAGCGGAGTAACTTTCATCCATTTCGTGTTTCCACTCTTTACAGTGTAGCCCTTATAGTTCTTAAGTTATAAACTGCCCCAGTCTCCGGGACCGGTGCTTCAATGTGCATGATCTATACGGGTTTGACTCATCTGAACGAGACCTTTCCAATGACACCTCCACCTTCCAATCCCTAGTAGTTCCTGAGTTGAAAATTAAGCCATCTCTGGCACCGCCCCTGCTATCTGGATCAATGATACAAGTTTGAAGTCGTCTTGCTGAGAGCTTTCCAACGACACCCCAACCACCTTCCTAGCCCTAGTAGTCCCTGAGTTGAAAGTTGTTGACGGGCAGCGCCGTTCTCGAAGGCTTTCCTACATTTGCTGCTGAAACTTAAAAGTAGGGGACTCCGGCCAGGAAATCAGGCAAATGGCGATCGGACTAGCTGCATTGAGCACTAACACCCAATTAAGGCCCAATAATGGTTGTAGCCCTATGCATCTTTATGAAACAATTTATGTTATAAACTTGGGTAGCAGTTGCTTAATAGATTCTTCAACTGATTAGGGAAATAGTGATAATCTGAGTGATATGTTGAATTCCGTAGAATGCGTAGAGTACAAAAATTCAATGCAAACTTGTGGCGTTACGAGTTGAGAACCAGCCAAATAAACCATGGATTCTAAACTCGAAATATTAAATATTTGTATTTCTACCTATCACCGTGTAAAGTGCGGTTGGCATTACAGATAAATGCGGAAATGAAAAACTTAATGCCACTAACAATGAAACTGGGAAGGGCGTAAGGCTTAGTGCTGTTACCGCCCATACAATTCATTTTATCTTATCTTATCTTATCTTACTAACAATGAAAAAATGTCTAGGTGTGTGAGTTTATATGTACGAGTTTGAGTTATTTGTATACTTTTCATTTTTGTTCGTGTCGCACAGTGCGACCGATTCCAAAAAAGCTGGGCGAAAGTCAAAAACGCAAGTGAATGATTTAAGAATCTGTACACGTTTTTTTTGCGGGGGGGGGGGGGGGGCGGTGATTACGAATCTGAAGTCAAAGTTGCAAAATGTAACCCCCTTCATCTCCTATTGACAACCCCTATTCGTGAGATAGCCTGTATATCATATTACAATCAAGATGAATATCACACCCACGGTCTTTGGGTCGCTGATTACGAATTTGAAGTCAGAGTTGCAAAATTTTAACATTTTAAACAACATTTTAGCATATACTTAAATGCTAATTGTTTTAATGAAATATTATGATGTTGTTTTCTTAATACATGATTCCTGATTGGATTTTGGGCAGCCATTTTGAATTCAAGATACCGAATTTTTAAACATTTTGTAATATTTGTCTAAACTATTTGTGATGATACACCTTTATGACAAATTTCGTTTCTCTAGCTGAAACGGTGTGGAAAATGGATTTTTGGGTCCGCCATTTTGAATCTAAGATGGCGTCTTTCGAAACATTTTGTAATATTTTCTTAAACTACTATTGATCGTGTATGTTTATGCCTAATTTGGTGTTTCTAACTCCAGCGGTTTAGATTCTGCACTCTATACAACAATAGGTTTGGCGGCCATTTTGGATCCAAGATGGCGACTTTTTCAACATGTAATATTTTCCTAAACTACTTGTGATAATACACCTTTGTGCCAAATTTCGTAGCTCTAACTCAAACGATGTGGAAAATTGATTTTTGAGTCCGCCATTTTGAAACGATTGAATAACAAACAGAGGCAACTTCGGGCAGATTTTTTTTTATATTGACGAACATACATTTGACTCTAACTTACAATAAGTCTGAAAGCGGAGCAACATAACTTTTTCATATCTTATTTTAAAGATTTCGAGTAATAAAAATCAATAACAATTATTGTTTCACTAATAATTTATTATTTGATAAATTATTATTTCGTAGCTTTTTATATATTCTACGTACTTTCACACATTGATTCCATTTTATTAGATTATGATCTACTTCAATCTAACGTTTCTATACAAATTTCAACACGAGCGTTGTTTACTGCCTCAGTAACACAATCGATGCCAACCGAACAAAGGTAGCTTTGCGACTAAGATTCTGGGACAGGTAAAATGAAATAAACACTTTCATAAGTAATTTCTGACCATTACTGTAACCAACTGAATAAGAAAAAATCTCTCACTAGTTACTTTCTTTTTTGGACTTTTGGCCAGCTCTTTTGGAATCGGCCGCACTGTGTGTCGCCTCGAATACAGAAGAAAAAGTCGACATTCTCACCGAAGAGTGAAATGAAACAGTCGTCAGTTCATTATAATCTTCTTTCGTAGTCCACAGATGGCGCTCGCTCTGAATATTACACTTGGGGGCACACTTTCAACACCGTCACCTCTATATTTGCTCTCACACTTTCTCTCTTCCTTTTTCTTCTTACCTTTGAATCTTAGGTTTATTTATTATGTTTTTCCGCTTCTCGGAAATTCCGTAATAACAATATTCTTTTCTCTCCAGGCCGTGGGTCTTAATCTTTTAAAATACCAAAGCTGTTGGGCGGTTTTAGTGCGTTCGCTATTTGTAGTTCCTTTTTTGGTTCATAGATACCCTTGCAAAATGCTAGTAAAAGGATAGATCTTTTGCAATTGAGAAACATGTACGTAGTACAACAAAGCTTCCCTTAATATTTTGAGACTTCTTATGCAAGGTAAATCCAAGGGACATGTTATATATAAACTATTTTGTAGAGTCACTCTGTGCAGTAATGCAACACTTGCGCAAATAATCACAATGAATATGTATGACATAAGGATTTTGTTTTCTTTAATCAAAGATTTATTTTTGATTAGAGTAGCTATGATGTTTAAGTTGGAAGTTCGTGTGAGTCACTGACGAGTGACAGCCCAAAATAACTTGAACAAGGAGCAGAAATAGAAAATGTGCGCAGGTAACCTGATACCTACGACAGGGGGACACCTAATCAAGCACACAACAATGTCACATAAGCAGTGTTGCCACCCCAACACAAACATATTTTTTCAAATAGCACTACGAAAACTGATAATTGAAAATAAATCTGCAAAGCAAAATATGTCCAATGATACCAAAATCGATGCTCAGTGTCGCCAACTTCGGGAGATATGAAAGGTCAAAGTTGGAAAAAGAAGGAATGGATAGTAGCTAAATACACAATATTAGATCAGAGACATGAACACGAAATGAAAATTGGATGTGGTCTTAACAAAATTCCAAAATTAAAGTTCATTTCAACTAGCAGTGTTACCACCCGAGGCGCCGACAGAAAGCGAAATTTACAATCGCTATTTACGCAAAAAGTGTCCTCTTGACAAAAGTCACAAAAATAAGCAGAAAAACTCTTTGAGGGTCTAAAAATGCAATGGAATTTGTTTGGAAGCGATATCACAAAGCGTTCACAAGATATAACAAAAGAGTGAAAAGCTGGCAACATTGGAGGGACATTTTTTATCCCTCAAGCAGCAGTGGACTACACACGGAGTTGCAAGGAGTATGGCGAATATTGGTCTGCAAGCCGATTGTCAGGATGATCGCTTCGCGAGGTACAGCGATGATGGCTGTAACCCCTTCTCCTCCTATTCGATAATTTCATTGTAAAATATACACAAA
>JAGDQP010004019.1:57983-88695 GCA_022664845.1 Lepisma saccharinum | reverse complement strand
TGTATGTATAATTCACAGCCATATTCAATGCACTACACGATATAGAAAGTCTTATCAAAAAAATCCTCTTCGAACCGAAATACATCTCTTGTGACTCGCGACTCGGTTCGAACTTCGGTATGAGCAGCAGCTCGTTTCGGTTTGAGCCATGGCTCCGTTTGACTTGGCTCGGTTCGAACCGCGGTTCATATCGGCTTGGCTCGGTGTGAGCCGTGGCTCGGCTAGTTTCGGTTCAGCTCGGCTAGTTTCGGTTCAGCTCGGCTAGTTTCGGTTCAGCTCGGTGTGAGCCAGGGCTCGGCTCGCTGTGAGCCGTAGCTCGGTTCGGCTCGGCTCAGAGCGAGCTACGGCTCGGTTCGCCTCGGTTCAGAGCGAGCCACGGCTCGGTTCAGCTCGATTCAGAGCGAGCCACGCCTCGGTTCATCTCGGCTCTGAGCGAGTCACGGCTCGGTTCGGCTCGGCTCACTGTGAGCCTCAACCCGGTTAATTGGGATTAATTAAATCAAATGGTAGTGCGCTTGAAATATTAGACATAAATTCATCTGGAAATGAAACCACAAGTAAAATGGAAAATAGGACTGAAATTAAGGTATTATTAGCGGGTGCTAATGATATTTATCATAATAAAGCGGAAATATTTATAAAACAACTAAAGAGGTGTATGGTATTACATGCCCAGGAAATAATAATATTGTTCACTATTCCCACACGTTATGACCTACCGAAATGGTCGATCGTAAATGTGGAAATAAGTAAGGCTAATAATAAGATCAAAGGTCTAATGAACAAATTTAAATGTCTGAAGATAATTGATACTGAAAATATAGGAAAAAGGTTCCATACAAACCATGGAATGAACCTAAATCATCTGGGGGGAAATATATGCGTGAACACGTATTGGAAGAAGTTAATCTAGTAAATGTTAAAATAAAAGAAATTAAAAAGAGACAACAAAAGATACCCCTAACTTGGATAGATCAGGGAAACTGATAGCGAACTCTGCAGACACTTGAAACGAATATTATCTCTAATCCTTTAATCAATGCTGAACATTGTATACAACATTTAAAAGAGATAAAGTGTATTGAATATGAAAATTCTATGTTAGAAAATGTTATGTCAATTATACTTATAAATGTTCAGTCAATCACTAATAAGATTGCTGAAAATGATTTGCTTTTAAATGAATTCCCAGTACAACTATTGGTCATTAATGAACATTGGTTAAATGCAGACAGGATTGAGATATTTAAACCTACTAACTATAAGTTACGTAACTATTATAATAGGCCAAATTCAAATTATGGAGGTGTTGAACTATATATAAGACAAGGTGTTATTATTGATTATGTGAACGTGGATATGTCTACATTATGTAAACCTAAAGAATCTGAGGTTGTTAGTACTAGATTTAAGAGTTTAAAAGTAATTGTTATTGTGCTATACCGTACACCGGATTCTAATATTGATGTGTTTAATGATGGGATTCCCGCAACTATAATTCTTACGGTTATAAACCTGAAAACTAGTTTTTCGGAAGATGCTTACTGGCTCTCTACATACTTGATAAAACATGTTATAGACCTTATTGTTAATCCGTTATGTAGTTTATATACTACTGTCATATCACAGGGAAAATTTCCAGACCCTCTGAAGAATACCATTGTTATTCCAGTACATAAGAAAAATAAGATGAATGATTTAAGTAATTATAGGCCTATTGCTTTGGTACCAATTTTCTCTAAAATTCTTGAATATATACATTTGAGACAAATCAGTAATTACTTTATGGTAAATAATATGAATAATTACTGTCAGTGCGGCTTCAGGCGGGGTTGTTCAACAATCAACGCCATTGGTAATGTAATTGGTGAAATATACAATAACTTTAACAAAAGAAAAATTACTTCTGTCACGTTCCTGGATCTTAGTAGAGGTTTTGACTCAAATTCCCATTCTTTATTAATAATTAAACTACAGCACTATGGGTTTACTGGTACCGATTTGAAGTTACTTAGTTCTTACTTATCAAATCGTCAATAAGCTGTTAGGTACGAGGGAGTTGTTTCGAAAACAAGGTATACAGATAGGGGAGTCCCACAGGGATCAATTTTGGATCCTCTCTTGTTTGTCATCTATATGAATGATTTTACTATTGTTTTGCATGCTCAACCGGTGTTATATGCTAATGATACTTCTATTATGTTATGTAATGAACATATAAACACCCTTGAGCAAAATATGATTGAGGAATTGCATAGAGCGACTGAGTGGTTTGCATTAAATGAGCTGAAATTAAATATAAATAAAACGGTAAACATCATATTTATGTTGAATAGACAGGAATTGAATTGCAATGCTCATAAGTATGTAAAATACTTGGGTATGTATATTGATGAAACATTAAAGCTTATATGTGATTCGAAGACTTAGTTTCAGTTTATCACAGTCTTATTTATGCATGGTATATCATGCCATTTATCAACCACACATTAGTTATGGGATATTATTCTGGGGTTGATCTGATAGATCGCATGAGATGTTTGTGTGGCAAATTTTGCCGATTGAAAAATCTTTCAGCTGTTTTTTAGGAAACTGAATATACTTACTGTTCCTAGTTTATATGCATGTTGTGCAATTAATTTCATAAGTTGAAATATTTCGGCATGTAGAACTGGTAATCAATTAAATTCCTATTATACTAGAGATAGTAGTAATTTGTTATACCATATAATAGGCTCCATAAGTCTCAAAATTCATATGAAACATATGGTTTGAAACTTCATAATTTGCTTAAAGGGGATATTAAGGATCTTCCACATAAGAAATTCAAGTACATGGTAAAAAATATATTAATATTGGGAGAATGATACTCCAATATTGAGATACATAACATCATCTCGAACGGTAAAACTACCCAGTAAACTTGTATTTTATATATATCTGATTAATTGATTTTATGTTAATAATTTGTTCTATTTGTATGAATATGAATGTGCTATTAATCTGTAATATATTAACTGTTTGTATATGTTATATTTGTCTCCATCATATAGTTTAATTGTGATTTTAAGGTGTCATGTATGTATAATTGTACTTTGTAAATTGACGTTCATCTTATGCACTCTCTTGCCCATGATGTATGTTTTAAACAAATAAAAATAAAATTAAAGATCAGAATGGTAATACTTTAAGTAGACTTTAGTGCTGTAAAATTGATGTTCTAAAGAGGTGATTTCTGTAGAATTAGCATTGGAATAAGTCTACACTTCATTCATATATTTCCTTTCTCGTTGTAACAATAAGATCGAATTTCATTAGGAAATCCAGATATACAATTCTGTTTAGTTTAGACAAATCCAAATACAAAATGTTCTCCAGTACCACATTGACCGAAACAGTAGTTTATGCTGAGAAAGCTGTTATTCCTAAACGCAATTTCCTTACGCAGCTGCTACAAAACTTGCTTGAGTTATGTTTCAACTTGTTGAAATGAGGATGAGTTAAGGGAGTTCGAACTTATTAGGAACACAGTCTATATTGCTAAACGTAACAAAATTACACGAAATAAACTTCCATACACAAGCAATATACTATAGTAATAGTAGTTTGCATTCTTCAACTTATCTTAAAGGAATCATCGTTGGTTCTGTATATAATCGTGTTTAGTTGTACACGAATTCAAAGAATTGTTGCTGGGTGATTTAAAATTTGTTCGTAAGAAAAGCCTACAACGAATAACCTATTGTTGTTAAAGCAATTACATCAAACAAATTATACAATAAATAATTCTGAACCTCTGTTTCAAATCGTGTTCAACATGACGCGGAAAACTTGAATAATCTTGTAACTGTTAACCTACACAGAATAAGAATGGTAATAATACTTTAAGTCTTTGAAACTGATGTTATAAAGACTTAGTCTATAAGAATATACATTGCAAGCATCCGTAACACAGAGTTTAATCACTTGCAATGTTATTAACAATTTCTAATGTACAATAGGTTACATAACTACCAAGATTCAACTAGCATTTTTCTTACTTGAGTTATGTTTCAACTTGTTGAAATAAGGATAGGCTAAGTGAGTTCGAATTTATTAGAAACGCTGTCCATGTTGCTAAATGTAACAAAATTAACCAAAATAAACTTCCATACACAAGCAATATACTATAGTAATAGTAATTTGCTTTCTTCTACTTACCTTAAGGAGATCTTCGTGGGTTTTATAGATAATCGTGTTTAGTTGAACACGAATTCAAAGAATTGTTACTGGGTTATTTACAATTTGTTCGTAAAATCAACCTGCGACGAAAAACGTATTGTTGTTAAAGCAATTTCATTAAACAAGTTATTCAGTAATGAATTGTGAAACTCTGTTTCAAAAGGAGCTCCACATGACTTCGAGTCGCGGAAATCTTGCTTAATCTTGTTGTTAAAGCCATTACATCAAACACGTTATACGACAAAGAATTGTGAAAAGCTGTTGCAAAACGAGCTCCACATGACGTCAACCCGCGGAAAGCTTTCCTAATCATCTAATGGTTAACATACAGAAAAAAAGAATGCTAATCCTTTAAGTCTGTGAAATTGATGTTCTAAATAGTTTGTCTATGAAGAATATGCAATGCAATACGTCTTCAGATCATTCATATATCCCTATCTCGTTGTAGCAACAAGAACGTATTTCATTTGGAAATCCAGATATACAATTCTATTTAGTTTAGACGAATTCAAATAAACCATGTTGTGAATTAACACATTAACCGAAACAGTAGTTTATGTCGTTAAAGTTGTTATTCCTAAACGCAATTTAATTACGCAACTTCTACAAATCGAAATTCTTCCTGTAGCACTCTTGTTTTGCTAGCAATCTTTACCTAAGATTTCAGTGGACAACATGACATTAAAGGAAGCGCGAACAGCTATAAAAGTGTGTGTATTTAGATAAAGAAAGCACTTTCAAATGTTCTCTCCACTATTATCTTTTAGTTGTAATACCACTGGAAGAATCCTTGTTCGGTTCAACAAGTATGCGTAACACATAGTTTAATTACTTGTAATGTCTTTAACAAGCTCTAATGTACAATAGATTACATAACTACCAATATTCAACTAGCATTTATCTTTCTTGAGTTATGTTTCAACTTATTGAAATATGGATAAGCTAGGTAAGTTCGGACTTATTAGAAACACAATCTATGTTGCTAAATGTAACACAATTACACGAAATAAACTTCCATATACAAGCAATATACACAAGTAATGGTAGTTTGCTTTCTTCTACTTACCTTAAAGAATTCTTAGTTGGTTCTGTATATAATCGTGTTTAGTTGTGCACGAATTCAAAGAATTGTTGCTGGGTGAATTACAATTTCTTCCTAACAATAGCCTACAACGAATAACGTATTGTTGTTAAAGCAATTACATCAAACAAGTTATACAATAAATAATTCTGAAACTCTGTTTCAAAACGAGCTCCACACGGCTTCGAGTCGCAGAAGTCTTGCCTAATCTTGCAACTCTTAACCTACAGAGAATAAGAACGGTAATACTTTAAGTCTGTGAAATTCATATTGTAAAGAGCTAGTCTATCAGAAATATGCATTGCAATACGTCTAGAGTTCATTCATGTATTCCCTGTCTCGTTCGAACCATGAGATCGAATTTCATTTAGAAAGAAATGACTCCAAAATTTTTAAGACAATTAAATCTACTGAAGATACTTTCTTCCTTCAAGCCGCTATAGAATCTGTTGAAATGTGGTGTAATAATTGGTTAGTGAAAGTGAATTCTTGCAAAATAGCTGCAATGCGTTTCTGACTGAAAACTCATAACACAAAATGTACGTACACATTAGCCTCATCTAATATACCATGGGTAGACCATTACAAAGACCTGGGTATCATATTTAATGAAAAACTCAATTTTACTCCTCATATTGAATTCGTAACTTCTAAAGCACTCAAACTTCTTGGACTTCTCTACAGGTTTACCGATATTAAAGATTTCAGAGCTCTTCGGTCATATTTTCTCACTTGTGTACTTCCTACTATTGAATTCTGTTCATCTCTCTGGTCTATGGCTTGTGAAACCAATTTATCTAAATTGCTCAAACTCCAAAATTTCTTTATCCGCATTGTACAACACACGGTACCCTACCTCCAACACAAATCTAACGTAGACATTTTGAATTCTCTTGACTTAAAAAACATAGACACACGAAGAAAACTAAATGACTTAAAATTTCTTTATAAAATAATGTAAGGCACACTCAGGACCATCGACCTTCTTCCACTTTTTAACCTAAGAGTACCCAGACAAAATTCTCGTTCACAACATCATTTCTACCTCTGAAAACCGAGACTGTGTTTGGTCCAGCGATCTCTTGTATATAGATTATCACATTTTTACTATACTCTTCCTTTGCCACCAGATATCTGCTTCAGTAAAAGTAAATTTCTAAAGGCTTGTTATATGAATCTAGAATGAATGAATGGAAAAAATGGTATTGTTTCCTATTGCATAAGTCTTTGTTGTTATATTGTTTTTATTATTGTTGTTATTGTTAATGTCTGTTACAAGAACAAATGGCGTTTGCTGTATAAGTGCTAACTTCTAATAACTAAAAAATAAAAAATCCAGGTATACAATTTTGCTTAGCTTTGACAATTTCAATTAAGCCGTTTTCTCGGGTAATGCACTGCCCGTGACAGTAGTTTATGTTGATAAAGTTCTTATTTCTTAACACAATTTCATTACCGAAGCGATAAAATCGAAATTCTTTCTGTAGCTCTCCTGTTTTGCTAACAATGTTTACTTACGATCCCAGTGATCAACATGAAGTTAAAAGTGGCGAAAACTGTTACAAAAGTACGTATTTATAATTAAGGATGAACTTAATTATAAGCTTCAATCCACTTTTACTTCTTTAGTTGTATTACCACTGGAAGAATCTGTTCGGTTGAAAAAGCATGCGCAACACGGAGTTTAATCAGTTGCAATGTTATTAATATGTTCTAATGTACAATAGATTACATAACTACAACAACTAGCATTTATCTTGCTTGAGTTGTGTTTCAACTTGTTGAAGTATGGATAAGCTAAGTGAGTTCGAACTTACTAGAAACGCAGTCTATGTTGCTGGTTGGGTCAATAAAAAAACCTACCTCCTCCTCTCACAAGACCATAGACACTGTCACACTAGGTAATAATTGGTTGACAAAGCCAATAAATTGCAGAGAGAACTGGATTGTGACTTAGGCTGCTACAAATAAACAATGGAAAAACAGCTATTTGCAAAGGTGGTTCTAGAGTGTGTGCTGGCACGTCTTAATGAGTGCTTTTGCAATATTCCTTTTGACTTTGTGTGTAGATTTAAGCAAGGAAATTACTCTCAGAAAAATATTTAATATTTATTTTTGTAAAATAAAGGGTTTTCTAAAAAAAGAGGTTAGATTTTGCTTAACAGAAAAATTCTAAGAAAAATTAGTTTTTATTTTTTAAAAAAAGGGTATGGTAATAAAAGTTTGTAAAAAAGTTTTCTAAAAATATTTTTGGAACAAACTTTTTTGTGAAAGTAAAACTGAAAACTTATTTTGTGAACCTAAGAATACAATTTTAGTAATTTTTTGTTTAATAGTTATGTAAAATTGTGAATAGGTTTTGAAATAAAATGCAAATTAGAATACTTGTTAACTTTTTATTATAATGCTAATATTATTGTAAAGGAAAAATATTTAATATAATTTGCCTTTATGTATTATTGTTTTATATAATTTGTATTTAGTTACAACACTGTTTATATTGGTTGTGTGGAAAACAATTTTTCTTCAACAGGTTGTATTAAATTTATTACAATATTTTTGTATTTGGAAATATTTTAGTTTGTACATATTTTGCTTATGCGTAATAAAGGTTTTATGTTACTGCCTAAAACGTGTTTTATACCTATATGAATACTAGTTCTATTGTATATTTAATTTGAAAACTAGTGAAAGTCTTTGAATACAGTGTCTTTTTCGTCAACAAATTAACCAAATTTTGTCCTTACATTCAAAGTTTGTTACTATTTTTATATGTAGCGAGAAAGTTACGCAGTACATTAATAGAATTAGAGTTGAATTTGCTAAATTTGTTCACAAACCAAAAAGTTATTAATTCAACCACTATTCGAAATAAGGTAATTGCCTTGATTAAGTCTACACACAAAGTCAAAGGGAATATTGTAAAAGCACTCATTAAGACTTGCCAGCACACACTCGAGAACCACCTTTGCAAATAGCTGTTGTTCCATTGTTTATTTGTAGCAGCCTAAGTCACAATTTAGTTCTCTCTGCAATTTATTGGCTTTGTCAACTTAGTGTGACAGTGTCTATGGTCTTGTGAGAGGAGTAGACAGGCTTTTCTATGAACCCTAACATGTCATGACTAACTCTCTGAAGATTTTACTCCTTAAATATTGACCAAGTTGGTTTTGGAAATACGTAAGTATGCCTATAAAAACGCGGTAATGTCATTAGCCTACAAGCAATTGCAGAAAGACCATAAGGATGTGAATATAAAAGTGAGATGCAGCCAGTTTAAAAGTATTTTAGTCATAAATAGAAAGAAAAACATGCTGTATAAATAAAATTATGGTTGTGAAAAACAGTTCAGGCGTTCCTACAGACCACATTTTTGTCAGTTTGCTTTTCAGTTCTTTCTAGCTTTCGTTTTATTCAAAGTACTTCAAACAGTGCTTGTTTTTGTACCAAATTACATTTCAAAGGCTAAATTATGCTGAAGGTATTTCGAAGTAGTCGAGATTATGTACATTCGTTCTTTTCTCCTTAATTGAATTAATTTTATTTTTAAGACTTCAGGCAGCTATGGCTCAAGCCGTATCGATAATAATGGGATGAATTGGTGGAATGAAGAAAGTGGGAGGAAACGGGAGCACACCGAGAAAACCCACGCACACGGTGTTTGTCCACCACAAAGCCCACGTGGCATGAGCAGGGAATGATTCGACGACCCCTAGCACCAGAGGTGAGCGCTCTACCAACTAAGCCACCCCTTTTCTCCTTGAAATACATGCTACAAGTACTCCATGTGGTCGCAAAGCGTAAAATACAAACATTTTAAATTAATTTCCTCACTTAATATACACTTGTGAAAGTTCCTTCCCAAGAAAACCTAAGCATGCTCTCTCCAATATGGCATTATTCGAATTTCAATGTCACCTCAAAATTATGTTCTAATGTCTCTTTTCACCAAATACGAGCTCTTTACTTAAACAATGTCACTTTTCTCCCTTCCCAATAACAAACACCAATTTTCTGCTTACAATATGGCGTATTCACATATTTCTTACTTTTTACCCTATAAATTCTTTTCTACAATACATTACCATTGAAAGACTATTTTCTACCGAAATTATATACTAAAATATTTCTTTCATAGCTAAATATGTTCCTTCAAAGTGGTACTTTAATAGCAAATTCTCAAAACAGGGGTCGAGAAATGTCTCACATAAGTTTAGCCATTCAAACCAACAAACACTTGGTATTAGGGCGAATTCTACTTAAAACAGTATTTACCAATGCAGCTGGAAAATGTCTCACGCGCCATTACTTTGTACAAGCACTACACGGTCCAAACAATATATGCATTAAAGGTATTTTATTCATTACTACCACCACTGATGGGCCGTGGCGCTAGACAGGTTTAGTTACAATGGAAGCCATGTGTAATTTCTGCTTCACCGACCCCGAATACTGCGACCAGCAATATTATTGAAGCGATAGAAGTTCTACATCAGTATGAAAATTTGTGTTTCTAATTTCTAAGACCAAAATATAGTTCTTCGAATATAATTCAATGTTCGACCGACTCATATACAACCAATATAGGGGAATGCTCTCAGCAAACGAAAGAAAAAAATATACAATCTGAGGAAATAGCGTGGAATTTTATATTTTATTGCTCCTCCAACACCACGTCGGGGGTGTATAATCTAAGAGGCTAAATTATACCAATCATATACTTGTCGTCAAGAACAAAAATAATATTATTTCTTGTGTGTAATTGTTGGAAAAATACGAGACTTTCATGTGAATATAGTAATTGTTACAATTACCTTGCTTTCCTACAGCCCCTGTGCCAACTACGGAATAATAGACAGATTCAATCCCTGAAGCTCAATGATTTCAGATACAAAAAGCCCTGTGTAATCTCGGTTTTGAATTCGTATACTGTAGAATTGCGCTATGTGCATATTTCATTCTCCAATTGTCTTTATTCTTTACCGAAGACGTACAGCAGCAAAATGCAATTTCGGTTTTAAATTTTCCATACTGTAAAATTACGATACTACCAACTTGCATTCTCTAATTGTCTTTTATTCTTTACCGCAGGCAATGCATAGAAAACGTACAGCAGCAAATGCAATTTCATATATTTTCCATACTGTAGAGTCACACTATTTGCCCATTGCTCACGAAGACATACAGTAGCAAATGCGAGCTTGGTTTTGGATTTCACATACTGTAGGATCATTCATGTTCCCTAATAACTAACGAATGCAATGCATTAAGGACATACATTAGCAAATGCAATTTTTGTTTTAAACCTTGCATTAGGCCTATATAAACAGGCATTTTGCACTTTCATAATTCTAGGAAGCGAATTTCACATTTTGCATTACCAATTTCGAATACTGCGAGTTTGTCAATTTGATTTGTTATATTTTTGAATCGACGAAAGTTCGGAATTTAATGTTTTTATAGTTCTGGAACCAAAAGGGTCGCCATATTTTTGGGAAAGGTAGGTGGTAGATAGGAGAAAATGTTACGACACAAATAATATATAATTTGCAGGTTTCCCAATTCTACCTCTAAAATGTCAAAATTCGACAAAATGAAACATCCATATCTTGGAAGCGACAGTAGGTAGAGAGAAGCAAATATTACATTTTGTATTATTGACATAAATAACATATAACTTGCGAGTTTCTCAATTCTAAGAACAAAAGCGCAAAATTCCAATTACTATATTTTGGAAAGGTTAAGTGGTAGAGAGAAGAAAATGACACATTCTGCATCACCGACCCAAATAACATATAATCTACGAGTTTCTTATTTCTGCGTCTGTCAAAATTCGACAAAACTCAAACCGTCACATCTTAGCAGCGACAATAGGCAAATATCACATTCGGTATTACCGACCCGAATAACATATAATTTGCGAGTTTCTAATTTCTGCGTATAAAATGTCAAAGCTCGACAAAGTTCGAACTGCCATATCTTGGAAGCAATAATACGGATATAGAATTTGTTTTCAAGCCTCGCGGTTTTAGCTTTACAGATCCATGTACCTGTCTGAGGCTACTATATCCGTGATACCACCCTTGGGCTTTAATCATAGAGACCTGCAAACCAAAAAAAGCATTACAATGGTTGGAATATATGGCCGATGAACACAATCTAAAAATTCGTCATTCTGCCAATGGTGGCGAAGAAAATTTTGGTAAATACAAAGTCGATGATTTTGATAAAAGGAACAAAACTATTTACGAATTTAATGGCTGCTACTGGCATGAACACGAGTGCTATTCTGGCCTCAGGCATTTAAGCATTGATGGTGGCGAGACGTTTGAACATCGGTCCGAAATGACAAGAACAAAGGAATAATATCTTGAACGTATCGGGTTCAAAGTAGAAAATATTTGGGAATGTGTCTGGGACAGGAAAGTGAAGGAAGATAAGGATGTCCAAAACTTTTCAAACACAAGAGACAAGATCTCCGCGAAGGATTAATTCCAAAATATGCTTTCAAGGGAGAAAGAGTAGAATGCTTCAGAAGTCTATATAAATGTACGGACAATGAGTATCTGGAATATTCTGTGGTACTTCCTTGTACCCCTCGGTAATGAAAAAGAAAAGCTTGCCAATAACCATGCGGAAAATCTACAAGGGAAATTTCCCCTATCCGGCAGAGATAAATTTCCTAATTCATCGAACTATACTTCCACGAAAAAACTTAAAAATACCTGTCTTGCCTTTTACTACAAACAAACGTCTCATGTTCAGACTTTGTCGGACATGTATGGAACAACAGCATACAGGAGATTGCCACCATACAAAAGAGGAGCGCTGGTAAATGGGAACTTTTTGTACTCCTGAAATAAAAATGCTTAAACACTGGGATATGAAATTGAAAAAATATATGAAATCTGGGAATTAGATATGAAGACAGGACTTTTCAAGGATTATGTAGGATCATTCTTAAAAATGAAACAAGAATCCAGCGGGTTCCCAGAAGAAAATATGAGTGAAGAGGCAAAGCAAGAGAACGAAGAAACTAAATTAGAGTATGGCAACATCAAAGAAAATAAAGGATTAAAATACATTTCAAAAATCTTAAATTCGCTTTTTCTAAAATGGGGACAAAGTACTGATCTCCCACAAAGTTAAATTGTCCACAACTCGGAAGCATTCCTGACACTATTGATCTCACCACAATTTGAAGTGCAGACGCTCGTGTCAGTAGGAAAAGAAAATTTATTGGTGACATACAAGGACGTAGAAGATGAAAATAAACCATTAAAGTTTTCCAATGTGGTTTTAGCAGCGTTTATAAGTTCATGGGCTCTTTTACGTTTGTACGAAATATTAGAAACTGTAGGTTATGATACATTAATTTATTGTGATACAGATTCCATTGTTTTTGTGCAAAATGCCATTAGAAGGTCTTTGTTCCTACAGGGTCTTATTTAGGTGAATTAACGAGGGAAATACCAAAGGGTTGGATTATGATTATGTTCATTGGACTTGGGCAGCAAATTATGCTTATTGGATTCATAGTTTAGTTACAGGGAAAATAAAGATGTTTTAAAAATTCAAGGGATAACACTAAATTATAGAACGCGGCAGAAAATTAACTTTGATTCGTTTTATGATTTGGTTACCGGAAAGACAAAAAAATGTTATTTTCAATCACAAAATTATCTGCAGGAAGCCAGGTTTTATCATTTTCACGGAAGAACATAGAACGCACCAAGTAACAAAAAGTAACCGGAGAATAATCAATCAGGACATAACCACAACCGATTACCGAACGCTGCCGTATGTCTATAGTAATGACTAGTGTTTGTAAATATTTGTGTGTGTTTGTAAAATAAGTTTCTCTTAGTTTTGTAAGGTTAGTATATGTAAATATTTTTGTGTTTGTAAAATAACTGTCTCTTGTAAAATAACTGTCTCTTAGTTTTGTAAGGATAGTATATGTAAATAGTTTCGCATCGTCAGCTAGTTTTAGTATATTAAAGGATATTTCTATTGCAGTAATTCAGTTTATGTCAAAATGCTGAAATTGCAATATCCATTAGTGGCCCAAGCAGATCTGGAAAAACAAGTCTTGTGAACAAGATGTTAGCATACAAAGAGCAAATGTTTTCTGTATAGTTTAATTAAATTATTTGGTGCTATGGTACAGCGATCCCCAAGTTGACAGTTTCAAATGTAAACTTTCATCAAGTCATCCCGGATATGACAAATTTCGAAATTCAACCCAATTGTTTAATAATTCTGGATCATTTAATGAATGAAACTAATGCCGACATTGCCAGTCTTTTAGGAAGCTTGCTTACCATAAAAGTTTATCCGTTATTTTTATCATGTAAAATTTGTTCCGTAAAGGTAAACATTCTCGTGATATCTCATTAAATGCTGTAGTAGAAGTTTTGGAAAAAGCAACTATGAAACCTCACAGTTACATATTATTTGATCTCACAGCAGACTCATGATGTCTTGCGTATACGTTCGAATATCTTACCGAATAAAACTCTGCATGTGTATGCGAATGTAAAAGACATGAACACGTAAATATTCATCAGTCGTTAACAAGACGTCGACATAAAACATCATTTTAAGGAGCTCATGCCCTCTGCAAATGCAATCGGAAAAAATATAAATTATTATTGCAAAATGCACCAGGGAATCTTATACGTATCGTGGCTTAAGTTGGTAAAAATATGATGAAAGGCAATATCCATTTATCTCCTCGTCAGAAGCAAATGTTACGTCGTCACAAAAAGACGTTACGTGCTTTGTCTCTTACTCGCTCGTCTTTAAAAGCTAAACAAAAATTAGTAATGCAAAAAGGTGGCGCCTTGTTACCATTATTACTAGGTCCCATTCTTAGCGCTGTAGCAGGCCGAATATTCAATCGATAAAATGTCACAATTTCAGAAAATGGTTCTCGTTCCCGAACAAGCATCAGCCCAAACGGTTTCAGCCATAAAATCAAGTGATTCCCATCAGGCAAGATTAGATGAGGAAATGCAAGGTATTTTAAATCGTAATGATCTTACCATACAAGAAAAATGGAAAATGTATCAGCAACCAATACATATATACTTACAGCATACCCCTCAAGCAAATAAACCTATAGCATTATCATCAGCTAATCCTCTGTTTAAATTAATTCTTGATTCCGTTCCAAAAACACTCAGTAGAAAAACTGGAGTATTATTAAATCTCATGCACGCATCCAATCGCATCAGTTGGGATCCAACAGGTGTAGTATCCATTGATAATACCATTCTTCCAGGTGCAAATATTATTGATGTTGTCAATGAAGTAGTGAAAAAACGAAAACCTAGAATTCGACCTGGTATTCAAACATGCAAGCAATTGCTTCAGGAAATTAATGTTCCTAAAGAACTTATCAATTTTCAGTTTAGTGCTGGTCCTAGTATAAACATATTTAAGAAAAACATACTTCAAACAAGTTATCAAAACATATTTCAAAGAAGTCTTCGAAAAAGTCTTCAAAAAAGAAGTAAGGCATACGTAAATTCTTGAGAAACACATTTAAGAATTACAGGGAATATAAGTTTTAAACATGTTATTAAGTAAATTGTATTATGCATATGCAGATCCGGTGTCTCTAGGAAGTATTTTGAAATTACGTAAGAAATCAAAATTATCATCAAAAGCGGTTCAAAAATGGTTAGCATCCCAAGATATTTATACTTTACATGCACCAATTCGTAAAAGTTTTACTCGAAAACAATTTTATGTAAGTGGTCCAAACGAACTTGTCCAAATGGATTTAGCAGATATGCAAAATGTTGCAAAATATAATGATGGATACCGTTACATTTTATGTTCCATAGAATTATTTTTCCGATATGCAACTTGTATTCCAATAAAAAACACAGGTCCAGTAATTGCAGAAGCCATCACAAAAATGTTCAAATCGATGAAAATAGTATTCGTACATTCTCAAACGGACTGAATTCAACAATCAGCATGTCAAACGTTTCATTCGTACTATTAAAGAAAAAATATATAAATATTTTACTGCTGAAAATACGTACTGATACATCGACGTATTAAATGATCTTGTACATAGTTACAATCATACCGTAAACTCCACCATCAAAATGGCTCCCATTGATGTGAATGATAATAACATTAATAAGATTCGGCAAACCTTATACGGACGCAAAAGCACAACAACAAAAACAAAATGTAAGTTGCAAGCAGAAGATTATGTTCGTGTTAGTAAATACAAACACAAGTTAGAAAAAGGTTATTTACCAAAATAGTCTCGTGAAATATTCATAGTTGATCACTGTATCAAAAGAATTCCGGTAACGTATAAAATCAAAGATTGGAATGGCGATCCAATCAAAGGGATCTTCTACATTCAAGAATTGCAACGTGTTTTTGTTAGTAAAAAGAAAACGTACTTGATTGAAAAAGTTTTAAAACGTAGAAAGGGATGTCTGTATGTGAAATGAGTAGTGTATCCGCCAAGTATGATTAGTTGGGTTCGTCAGAAATCTGTTCAGTCGGCATCGTGATATCTTGGGAACAAGCAGGTGAATTTTACGCTACCTTACCTTGTAATGCAAGCACACATGTTTTTGACAATAAAACTTCATCTTACACTACAAAATTTTGTCATCCACTTCATCTAGTAGGAGATTGGGTCGTAGGCTTAAGTAATGTTTCCATACTATGGAGTTTTTATAATATTCAAAAGGGAGAGGAAATTCTGTCTTTGTCGATTTGAAGAAGTGAATCAAATTGCTCATAGACAATACAAGTGATGGAATCCTCCAGAGCTTGAGTAAATTATATTTTGGCATTAACGGGAGAATCTTTGACAACATCCCATGTACTATCAGCCAAAGTATTAGTGGGGGAAAGAATGAATGCGAAAAAAGTATAACCTCTAGGATAATCATTGAAAGTAATGGTATGTCCTGTATTTTGGTGGAATATACCAGTGCCGGAGAACAGGGTCTGATAGCTTGGAGTATATAATTGATTTGCGAAATCTGGAGTTAATGGACTGGGAGAATAAAATTTTGATCCAATTTGAACTTGGAGATTATTAAGATTGAAATACTCGAAATGGAAGGGATTCTCATGGTAATTCCCATTGAATGCGGTATTTGAAACAAAGCCAATCACAAGTCCTTTTGGTACGTTACCCAGGAAGATTGGGCGAGATTGTCAAGGTTGTGCGACGTTACACCTTGGGCACGAGTTTCTACGCATATCAAAGGTAATTTTGCAGTATCTCAAAGCATGTAAGTATTCAACTGAAGAGCATAAATATCCACGACGTACATATAATATAGCTTTTCCCAATTCGACTTTAAAACCGGCATTTTGAGCGGCCATTAAGCAGAAAGAATCTTTACTACAGTATAATTTAATACGAAGAGTGACGTTATTGGGAAGAATGCGTTCGATTCCCGCAATGTCTGTGAAGAGTCTATCATACATCTCAAATGGAGAGCTTCCAAAAACAAAAGCACCACGCTTTTGAAATCCTGTGTTTTTATTATCCAAAGTATTAAATTGCCCTGCAGTATCTTTGTACCATAGTGCAGTAGTTAAATGAGTATTTGCAGCATCCTCTGAATAATTAAGTAACGTTTCCAGATACGCACGGTAAGGATAGGTTCCGTTGGAAAATGAAATTAATTTATCGTTTAAGGAAATATCAATCTGACTGAAGAGAGAATGCATGAAATTGTTGACGGGTGCAACAATGTCGCCTGCAACGGCGGGTAGTCCTACTTGTGGTGCTTGTAGATGTGCGCAGGATGAATGTGTATGCAGTGTCTCCAGGAATGACAAATTCAATGGGCCATTCGGATGTGAGGGTGGAAATTGGTCGATATTCGACCATACGTGAAGACTTGGCTGTTTGAGTCATGGGTACTGATACCAAATCAAATTCATTGGTACAGCACTCTACTTCCAGGTGTGAGGAATGACATTTTTTCCTAACTAAAGATATCCCTTGGCTTAGCACTACTTTTACGCCGTTTCCTAGGTGGTCCAATACGAACAGCAGCTCTTCATTTGCGTGCCCTCCTCCTACCACTACCAGCAAGCAACTGATTTATTTTATTTTCAGCCCTTGTCTTCAAAGTCGTGCCTGCTTGACGGACTCTAGCTTTTACTGATTCTTTAATTGGCCGATTTTCCAATACATCCCCTGCAACTTGAATATCTGTGTGTAATGCCTGGCGCTCTAGTGCTTTTGCTCCTTGTTTAATAAATTTCATAGCCTAACGGAAAAGACCTCGAAATAAACTACCTATTCCATGTCCGCATTCATAAGCAGGTCCTGCGAAATAGGGTATACCGCGACCTCGATATCGTACTTTCATTTTGAGAGACGTGTAGAGTAAAGTGTTACTGTCAATGTCCCAAATCCAAATGGCAAATCTCGACCTGCATGGTCCTTTAGTAGAGTTTCAATTGTGTCAAAACTTAATTTGGCCAGTGAGAGTTAATGCACGTTTTGAAAGTTGATGGTTTGTACTTTCCCATGATTCGTATAGGCCATTGCGACAATACATAGCAATGGTGCTTTAGTATCGCCTACATATTGCGGCTGAATAATATCAGTATATACAAATAATGTTTAGTGTATCCAATATCCAAGTAAGGTTGTTTTTGTGTTTGTTTTATTTTGATCAAATCAATGTTGGGTTCAAAACCTAACTGTAACGCAAGCATAGGAGAAAGGTACAAGGATGAGATAATTTCATCCATTTTCACCTGAATGGTGTTTAAGTGCTTAAAGTATACGGTAGGTGTAATTTTATTAAGTTCATCCAGTACTTGAGGAATTGTGGAATAGTATCCTGGTGTAATCTTATTTTACACCTTTTCCCCATCACGTAAATCAAACCATATGATATTTTGTCCATCGAGTACATTATAGCATGTTAGGGGAATATGGATTTCACTGAGGCGTACCACCCATGATGGATCATTCAAATGAATACGATGATTTAAGATGTTCAACAAATGAGATGGTTTATTATTACTATATGTTTAAGTACTTGCACTAGAAGCGAGGGTAATGTAGAAACCATCTCATTATGCACTTTCTGAAATCATAATGGTTTCCGTTTAAAATGAAGTGTAATGCTTGAAGTCCCAAACTGGTATGGTAAGTTTTCACCGTGTTCATCTTTTAAGTCTACATGAAAAGTATCGAAATATTTCATTTCTACTTTAACATAGTGTTGTCGATCAAATACAAGAGATTTGAGGGAATTATTATATTCCTTAAGGGAAAGAAAAAGGAGGGGACGCACAATGCAAAATTATTGGCTGGATACTATGATTGCATTACTAACATCATTGATACTATTACCAATTCCTTTAGACAACTACAAGAAGGTGAACAGAGTGATTTACTTTCCAAATTACTTCATGAAGTAGGTATTAAACATACTAAGGTTGATGAAATGGAACTTTATCAGAATGATCCTCAAATTGATCCTAGGGAAAAGGGTGATGAAGGAGATATGGTCTTCAACTTTCGTTATAATACAAGACTTAATCAATTTTATCTGAGGTATCGTGGTCAACGTAATAAGGAATATGTGATAGGGATGTCTCCCGGTTTACAAAACATATTAGGATACACGACTGATCCTCATATACAAAAATTAGCCATTCATCATTTTCCATCTGCTGAAGAAAAAGATCCTCTGATTAAAACACTTTCTGGAAAATTTATTACCAATCTAGAACATACTATTCCTTCTGAAATTTGTTTGTCTCGATCTTGTCAAGGATCATCCTATGATAGGAAAACTCCTTCGTAAAATCAGTGTTCATGAGTACCAGTATAGAAAACACAGATAATGCGATCTAAGAGTCCATCAAATCTATTGCCTCTATGTTATGCCAATATAGTTCAAAAGGGGATGTAATAACTCATTAGTTTTACTTCCTGTCCGGGTGAGGATGACGACACTCCTTCGGCGTTTGAGTATAGAGATGGAGACCAACAAGAACTTGTTCTCAAGGAGTTGGCCATTGTCAACTTGGAACTAGAAACTTCACATTCCTGGATTTTCCTGCCACCGTACCCGTTCGAAGAACTAACATTAGCATTGAAATTTGGACATGAATATATGAGCCGTCATTCCTATGGACTACCCTGGGAAGATGGAGATGTTCCCTACATGGATCTTAAAAATGTATTAACCACCTACGCTGAAGGCAGTGGAACATTGTACGCCTTCGGGAAAACACGGCAGAAATTCCTTGAAGAGATCCTGGAAAGAACTGTGATAAACTACAAGAACTGAGATGTCCAAAGTATAGTGATTTATCTTTTCCTACAAAATCCTGTGTACATCCACTTCATCAGTTCCTGAAGTATCGCTGCGCCTTGAGAGAAGCAAAGTGCTATGCTCAATTTGTAAAGTATAGCGACTTGAGTCTGCATATCTTACCTAGAAGACAACCAACTCCTATTACCGAGCCTGATGTGGACTGATGATCTACTGCAGCTTGTTCTCAAAGACTGTAAAACTGCTAGTGTAGTGACGGGGAGCTACGCCACTGATACCTTCCATGTACAAGTAAAACATCCTGCAGCACTCATCGTGAACCTGAGTCCGTCAGCCACTGGAGGATCCCATTGGATAGTCATCTACATTGATGACCATGGTCGAGGATTTTACTTTGATAGTCTCGAAAGAAAACGATTAAAACCAATCATGAAATTCATTAAATTCTTAAATCATAAAATTCTGAAAACCATTAAAACCAATTGTAAATATTTTAAAATGAACATAATTCAATATCAAGATGATCAGTCACTCAATTGTGGTTTATTCTGCATTGTATTCATTTATTTTAAAGTCAGAAATCAAAATATTTTAAAGTCATTCAATAATAAAAATCTAAAAAAGAATGATCATCTTGTACTTAAACTTGTAAGCAAAATAAAAAAGCAGAATCCATCTTGTAAATAGAAAATGTAGTAAAGTAGATTTAGGAAAATAAATATTTTCTTCTTGCATAAAAGATGCATTTACTTTTCATTTCAACAAATAAAGAAAAAAGACCCAAGGTATCTGGTACTATACTATTTATTACATATAGATTTAGTGATATTTCAATGCAAAGCATTACAATGAAATGTTCGAAATAGCTTCGACGACATTCGAATGTTGTAGTTTCAGTCAATACTGAAGTTTTACAACGTTGCATAATGCGCAACCACACATCTCAATATGATTATTGTAAGTACATGTTTTTACACTCACATTGAAATTCAATACGTTCAGAGCAGTACATCCTTGATCACTTACATCTTTGACAATATTCAATTGAAATATCTCCTTGATCCAGTCAACTTTTTCTGTACCTTTACAATAAAATATAGCGTCAGGTTCACACATTGCATTCATCATTTTACGTAAATGAGTAACACTGTATCCCTTAGATGTATCCCACTTTAGTCCGTGAAAGTTTTGAGTTAACCACTCAACTTGTTTCTGAAAACGAAGAGGTAATTCTCAGGAGGAAGATTAACCATACAGTAAAATAGCATGCTGACATCACAAGCCATCAGACAAAATTCTCTAATAATAAATTCATGACTGGATATTTTAAAATCTTGCATATCAGTGATGTACTGGTTGGAACAACCATTTACACTTTGATCAGCAGTAGCAAACTGCTGTTCTATGATTGTAGGAATCAACTGAGCTATGAATTCTCTATCTTTCATTAAAGCAATGCATTTCTAAAAAATGTATTTTTACTAATACTCACATGTCCTTGGCGCTGAAACACCTCATAATATTCATGAAACACTTCAGGATGATTAAAAATGATTCATTAAATGTTTTGAAATCACTGAACCTGTGTTCCACACATATATGCACTCATTTAAGATTACACCCACTACGTAAAATTGGATTGTCCATTAAATATGTTCTAAATGTTTGTAATACACAAGCGTCCATAATAAATACGCCACCACAAAATGTACAATGCGCCATCTTCTTACTTGTAGCGTAGATTCCTCCTGTATCTGTATCCTGCCTCCCGGTCCTTCTCCAGCAACTCCCACACTTTCCGCTCCAAAATTGTACGTACACCATACTCAAATTTAATAATTAAATGTCCAGTGCCTGGATGAGAATTCACATACTCATTGAAAATCTCACTTAGATTTCCAGGATGTAACATTATACTCCATGCCGTACCCACCAAAAACTGTTCACGATCACCGTCATTCAAACGCCAAACTACACATTCATGGCTCATCTGGTTCCCATTGTCAGAAAACAGCCATTACAAATTAAAGCTTCATCTTCAGGCATCCATGAAGTAATTACGCGATGAATACAACGTTCGTCAATCCAGTTTTTCTTACACCCACACTTGGGCTTCTCCAAGATTTCACCAACGTCTTGCAAGTCACCTGCGAGAGCTTCAAGACTAGGACTACGGCCAACAGGAACCTCAGACGCCGCCAACAACTCAGCTGCACTCTCGGCTTCCCGTATGTACTTCTCGGCAACTTAGATCTTCTACCACGTTCTTGACACTGCAATGGCTAACAACAGACTATCTCATTATTAATTGCTTCACATCGCAAAAGCGATGATCGTTAAAGAAGAATTTAAACACGATAAACTCACTCTGACAGCTGTCATAATTTATTGCCTTTCACACAATAGCCAAATTGTAGATTAAAAAGCATCGTAGAGCCAAACAATAACACCCCTACCCTCATTTGCATTTCTTTTGTGGATTTATCAAGCCATCCCTCTACTGCACTGACTACGTAATGGGTTATGGTACCACGCATTTTTTTTCTTGCCGTCCACTACGTGAATTGGAAAGTCTATTTTGAACAATGCAAATTTCCTTCCTTCCTGGTAGTACGTACCCAGTTACCCACTCAAAGTTAAACCAAGAAGTACGCAACACCTCCCAACCCCCCTAACATTCTCCCTAGACTTGGACGACACCCCCGTACGCAAAAGCACTGAACACCCCCGTTTAACGGAGGTGTTTTTCCTTGACATTTAACCTTGAGAAATTCCTGGAATTACAAAGACTGCAGTTATGGAACTATACAATAAAATCATAGTATACAATAAAATTATTGGTAGCAGTTTAGCATTTATTCTGAAGAAATGACTTTTTGGACTACATTCCATTCTTGTAGCCTCACAAAAAATCAATCAGCTGCCAAAGAAATGAGGCAAAGATGATTTCCGCATGCAAACCCCTGTTGGTGACTGCTCCCTGCTGTGCTACAATACAGAGATGCTAGACAGCTTGACTCACTTCAGATGCACATTGACATTCATTCATTATCTATTGTTCTATTCTCCGTTTTGTGTGCACAGTGGAAAAAGCGGAACGCCACACAATGAAGAGACGGATGACTCAAAAACAGGACCGAAATTAAGGCAAATGTACTCGTACACATGCTTTTATTTAAAATTCTAATTTGTTTCATAACTAAATAAGTGGAAATAAAAGGTAACAATCTTTACAAACTTGATGCTCCGACCTTTCTGTGTTTTTCGGGGTTTGGTTTCATCACACCTCGAGTTCATTCCCTCAAAAGAAAACAATGAAAATTTATCCATGTCAACGCTAACGAGCAGTTTGCAAACTAAAAGTGATATGAAACGGAACCCCGAAAAGCCGTGACTCAAAACTTTAGCGTTGACTTCACATCCCATGAATCCGGGTTTCCATTCATGGAGCCGGCCATCCTGACTGAAGTTAACCCAAGTCCTATTAGGGAAATGCTGGGATCATATCTTACTTGTCAAGGCCATCCCCGATTACTTAAAATTTCCTTTCCTATTGTTATATCTTGTTGTTTGATTTGATTTGATTTCTATTGCATTCCGGCGACTACATTAAAAGTGATAATGGACGCAGTGTTATGAAACATGTTGTCAAGCTCCAATGTAAAATAACCTACGAGATGTATGTGGAAATGATATAAATAAATCTTCGGAAGTGTTGTCGATGCTGGATTTGTAGTTTAGTCTGTGGAGTTGGTAATATTTAGACATGCACTCACATAGAGACAAGTGGTTGAAGATAAAGTCGTATTTTCCCCCACTCGGGTCCCACTTCAATAAGATATCACCGTATCACTCAATCACTCACCCACCTCTGTTGGGCTTCAGTACTCGAACCCCTGACGTACAGGCAAGCACAAACAAGTCAGTAAGAGGTTACAAATAGTTATAAGAGCTTCTTTTTTCCCCTTAACATGTTATGTTGTCGTTAAAAATAAAAAATAGTTATCTAAACGATACCCTTAGACAAACTATTATGACACTGGCTACATATTTTTTAAAAGAGACAGCCAAGGAAAAACAGGCGTCAAAAAGAGAAAACAGAGCAATATCGCAGTAGGAACTAAACTCTTGATGCAGATCAGGAGGAAAATGAAACAAGAGGAAAGATACATAAGTAGGATTAAATAACATAGAACAATAAAACCGGAAGGAAGAAAGTAAGAGAGGATGTACTCAGGTACAACGAAAAATCTTGTTAGAAATACAATCGAGGAAAACAAGATCCTGAAGAAAACCAAACAACACTTCATAATAGGGAAAAAGCTGAATAACTGCAGTTAAGAGGCCTAACGGGACGGTAACCAGAAATAAGGAGGGAATTAAAAATATTTGAAAATTTCTATAGAGAACTATATTACTCCGAAGAAGAACTAGGAAAACAAGACCCAGAAGAAAATGATGTAAACGTCCCAGATGTAATGAAAGAAGAAGTGAACAAAGTACTTGGAGAGATGAAGAATGGAAAATTGTCAGGAGAAAATGCACTCACAGCAAGATGGGAAGGTGAAAAGATGTAAGAGGAACAAACCAAATTATTCTCAATGAGCCTGGCGAAGAGAGATATACCTTCAAGTTGGAATAATGCTGTTATCATTTTGTTCTTTAAGAAAGGAAACAAGAACGCGTCGAAAACTACAGACCAATTAGTCTATTGTAAGTTCTATACAAAATATTCACGAAAGTTATTATGAATCGTATTGAACGACACTTAGATTTTAACTAGAGAAAAGAACAGGTCGGATTTTGTCGTGGATTTAGCACATTGGATCACATACAAACATTGAATGAAGTTATGGAAAGGCCTAATCAATATGAACTTCCACTATGTATAGATTTCGAAAAAGCTTTCGATTCGCTTACCCTGGCAGCAGCAGCACTTGAACATCAAGGCATCGAAAGTGCATACATCAAATTACAGCCAAACAATTACTCAACTGACATATCTGCTATTAGACTACATGAAGAAAGTGACAAAAATTTAAATTGGAAAAGGGATAAGGAGATTCAATTTCTCCAAAACTATTTTCAGCGGTTCTGGACGGGGTGTTCCAAAATTTAAACTGAGACGAAGTTAGAATAAAAATCAATGGCGAATACCTTAATCATCTACGATTCGCTGATGATATAATCATGTTTGCTTCAAGTGCCGAAAAACTACGAACCAGAATGGGAGAGCTGAATAGTGAGAGATCGAAAATAGGCCTTAAAATGAATTTATGTAAAACAAAGCAATGTACAATCAACATGCTACAAAGAAGGAAACGAAGATTATGTTTACAGAGAGTAGCTCAAAACATCGAATGCCAAGTTGACTGAAAAAATAAATGGAAGAGGTAAATTGGTGTGGAGCTCGTTTGGAAAACTACACATTATTTTCAAAAGCAAACTACAAATGTGTCTGAAGTGTAAAGTTTATAATCAATGTGTCTTACCTGTAATGATTTACGGCTGCGAAACTTGGACATTGAATGCGCAAGCGACTCAGAGATTAAGAGTCACACAAAGAGCAATGGAGAGAGGCATCCTAGGAACAACTACGAAGGGCAAGAAGACAAATGAATGGATTCGCGCACAAACAATGGTAGAAAATATAATCAAGACTGCGAAGCAGATGAAGAGGAGATGGGCCGGTAACATAGCCAGACGAACAGATGAAAGATGGACGAGGAATGAACTACATCGGATTCCCAGAGAAAAACAGTCGAGACGACGTCCAAATGTAAGATGGGTAGATGAAATCAAACGTTTTTCAGGAGCTACATGGATGAGGATAGCAGTAGAACAAAATACGTGGAAAGGGTAGAGTGGATAGAAAACTGCTGAATATGATATATACTCGTATATTAGAAAACTCTACTCCCAGAAATGTTTGGCACCGCAGCTGTATTGGAACTGACAATGTTTGAAAGTCTAAGAGTATAAATAAGACAGGTTTCTCGCTGCGAAACACAACGTTTCATCAGGCAGTCGGAATGTTTGAAATTTGTATTTAATATTTTTCCCCCTTTTAGCCACGTGCACGATGGTGATCGTGGTAGCTACTATTGAGGATCTTTGGCATGCCTGAACTCACTGCAAACCTTGGACTATCCTCCAGATTCTGTTAATTATGATTCGTCACTTTCTTATATCAGTTTATACGATTCGGAAATCAAAACGGGAGAGCATAGCGTTGTTCCAGAATTTGTTTCTATAATATGTGTGGTGGTGCGTGAGCTCCCGGATACCCAGGTGGTTAACGCTGTCGCCCTTGGTGCGAGTGATCTCGGGTTCGATTCTCATAACTTTTGGTATTTAAATCTAGTTTCGTGAGAAACACTGAGGAGATAATTTGAATACAGGAAGTCAACAACTGCGATGGGAGCCAATGCGCTGACTACGAACCACCCTGTTAAAGATCGTTTTAATTTGAAT
The DNA here is from genome assembly GCA_022664845.1 of Lepisma saccharinum. NCBI lineage: Eukaryota > Metazoa > Arthropoda > Insecta > Zygentoma > Lepismatidae > Lepisma > Lepisma saccharinum. The sequence goes on along the minus strand of JAGDQP010004019.1, from coordinate 62,613 downwards.
TTTATTTTATGGTATTCAAGCATCTCGGGCTCAGGCCAAGCTAAATTGAATTTGTGAAAGTGGATGTCCTGATCTTGAATTCGCGTACCATCTCGACATTTACTTTGAAGGACATTTCGGAAGACCTCAATGAAGATGGTTAGTTCGGGCATCGATCCGAGAACTTTAGAATAAGAAGACTGCATGGAACATCCACTAAACTATTTAATCAACAGTGATGTAATCATGATATGAACTCCATGAGACCTTGAGAAAAGTAGAACTTAATTAATTTTAAAATATATTTTTGCTGTAAAATAAAGTTGAGATAAATAGTAATTCAAATAGTAATCCCTTTTATAGTAATTCAAATTCAAATAGTTGATTTATGTCCATGTTTTACGAAATTAAAGCTTGGAAATAGGGTTACCAACCAGAAATTGTCAAATGCATGACAAAACCCGAAGAAAAGCCGGACTTCTTGAAAAAATGCCGTGCACATTGAATTTGTAGCAATGACCATTTTTCTTGGCAGAATCTCGTTCGTTGTGTACTTTTTTATCTAGTGGTGAAAGTTTTGGAGAAGACAAAAATATTCCTTGCTGATTTGCTAGTTCTTACCAATTTCTTGTACTTTTCGCAATTTCCAGAACGGAGACAAACATAGTTGTTTTATACTATATACCGACAATACTTACCAACCACGGACCCTAGTAATTAATAAATAGCGACAAAGTACCATGCATGACCATAAAGTTTACTGTAATAACATCAAAATTGCAAATTTATTTCTTGCTTATTTTATTCTTATAATGAACTTCTTCGAGAACAAGACATATACTGGCCTGATATTTCTAAAACGGTTAAAAAGCCGGACATGTCCAGTAAAAACCTGACTCTTGGTAACGCTACTTGCAAAAGCTAAAAGAAAGTACAAAAAAGGCAAGTAAGAAAATATAAAATTATTTGAAAGATATTTGAAAGAGGAAGTTCTGTTGGTAATTCATTCTAATCGATGAAAATGATCCGAAGCGTGAAGAGCAAATCTCCTGGTATTTTAAAATAAATTTCCTGCCTAACGGTAGAGGAATAAGTTGTTTGATTTTCTTCACAAGTAATTGAAGAATTATTGCTTGCTGAGATGATGCTTGCGTACAGAGATTATGCTTGCAACTTACATACAATTTATCAGGTTGTCATTATGTGGTTATGCAAAAATTTCACTCTGAAAAGTATTACAAACATAAATACAAACTTGCGCGTGCGCTTGTACACATGGTAAAATATATGTATACATGAATGCATAATATAATGTATAAGTGAGTATGAATTACACCCCCAATGACTTTAGACACCCCGCTTCGACTACATTCCTTGCGTACTCCCTGAGATAAACACTTCAATTACCAAGAAATTTTCTGAAAATCATATCTAGGGCTCGGATTTTTAAAATTTTATAAATATCGATTTAGGCTTTATAAAGCGTTGGTTTAGCCCATTTTAGGGTTATATTATTTTTCTACCATACATGTATTAAACTGAGGCATTAATATGAAATTTGTAGCAAATAAATTTCAACTGCAAACACATATTTCATGTTAACGATTTACTGAACAGAAAGCAAAGAAAAAGTATGATAATAATAATTCAAAGTTCCTATTTTTTCAACATTCAGTTCAAGGTTACCATATAAAACAAATCTTGGAGCCTCACGTACAAATAAATTCATCTCTGTACTAAACATGAACTGCATTGCCGGTCTGAGCCTTACATGCCTAAATGCCATAAATACATTTCAATTTAATTTATGAACTGCACTGCCTTTTTAACGTTAAATCTTAAACCGTAATTTGTTTTTTGTTCACAGCAACAATTACATTTTTATTTAACGCCTCATTTGTCGTTAAGCTGCGTTAAGATGAATAGTTTTACTTTGTTAACGCAGATGATAGATAATGTACTAGGCAAGTGATTTTTCGGTGCCTTTTTGCGAAACTGCTGTACCAGTTCTCGTCCAATTAATATATTAAATTATTTAACACTTATTTTGTAGATTTCGACAGTCCAAATTGAGATTAAAATTTACATTTCCTTTCCTAAACAACTAAAATCTGAAAATGTGCTGGCCCTTTTGAACATCAAATAAACCTCTAAGTTAGTGGCATCTTCCCGGTCCTTGAAAAATTGTTTCTATAGTTTTCCGGTCCGTAGGTATTAAAATGTTGAAAAACACTATACTACACCACACAACCAGCTTCGTGATACTTGGTTACCATCACCATAGTCTCTACAAGACTTTTATACACGTCCAACGAAAACAAGAATTGAATTAAATTTTATTTTATTTAAGGTCTTTAGATAACTTTGCTGTTTTCTTGTTTTCGTTCGGCCTGAGCTAAAGAGAAAGACAGTAGGAAACAAATGCACCTTCGTGCATATATTTCCTACTAACATTAGAAGTCTCATGTATTAATCGCAAATTTTCATATTTTCCTGGAGTGTTCCATTTAGCACATTTGGTTAAGAAAGGACTGAAATGAAAATAGGCCTATGTGTTTCAATAGTGGTGTTAGCAAGTAAGGCTTAAAAAAGGAAGGATACTCGTAGCGTTTGAAGGAAGTCTGATACAGGTTTTCTATGACGTGAGGTAACAGTCTGAGGGAATCTGAAATTCAATCTATTTCCCTCTCATTCTTTCATTGTGTGGTCAAATTGACAAAAGACTGCTTTTTTTACACTGACGATGCGCTCCTTCCATTCTTTCGAAAAGGGAGAAAAACAGCAATAAAGTAATTATCTCAACCAATTTAGCCTGATATCCCCGTTTTCTGAAGGTATAGGAATCAAATCTCCAGTCTGCTATTCTGTAAGATTTTACATGCATACACTGACGGCTGACCTCGTCGTGGACTAGACAGAGGTGTTTGGAAGTGCGAAGTCAATTCCGAAATATTACGGAATTCCAACATTTCCGACTTTCCGAAATGCCGACTTTCCGGAATCCGATTCTGGAATCCTGATTTCAATTCTTAAATTCCGAAAATCCCTACCGAGATGATAGAGCGCTCGCTTTCTGTGCGCATGGTCTCGTGTTCAATTCCCATCGTTTTCTGGAATGGAATGGTTTGGAGAACATTTTACCAAAAAACTGTATAGCCCGTTCTTAGAATCCCAGCAGCTCGTTTAGGGCGTTAATAACAATTCGATCAATCAATCGTGCATACTTAGATCCAAGCCCGTTACAGTTAATGTATTCTCGTGAATTAATAATAATATTTTATAAATTACTTTACTTTGTACATGCCACTTTCGTAATTTTTCACTGCGGCCCGTCACAATCGTATTAGTGCAATGTTTGATAAAAATCCACATGCGCCAAGCGGGATTCGAACCCTTAACCTTGAAGATGCTAGCCTAGCGGGGACGTCGGCCATTTATTCTCGTATATGCGCTGTTAAAGTCGTCTGCTACTGAGAATTCTTGGGGCCGCCATAGTGGCTTTAAACAAACGGTTGCCTAGGAAACCTGCCATTTGATTTCTATAGGATTTTGAGAGATGTTTCAGAAGTAATTGTGCTCTGTAATTAACATTTTAACTGATATTTGTTATTATTTAGTTACTTCAAAGTTCAGTTGATAATAAAAGTATAAAATATTTACAGATCTAATGAAATATTAGAAGAAATATCGTATTTAACTGACAACCCACCTGTTGCATGATGAGTTGTTAAATGTTTTGCAAAGATGAAAGTAATATTGTCAAAGTCACTGTGTAGTGAAGCATTATCTTCACTAAATAGAGTAAAAGAAAAATCATCATGTCCGAATTTGCGATGAAAAAACTGAATGAAACGTACAAAGACCTATTTGGGAGTGAGTCCGAGGGGCCCACCCCTTCAAATTGAGAGTTTTAGGCATAATTAACATAAGTTTAGCCATAACTATATACATTTAATATATATTTCATGCCCAGACACACACTTAACACTCCCCCACCCGAAAACCCGCTTACCTCCTAAATCCATCTTCTGGATAACTGTCTGCCCAAACACATACATTACCTTGGTACACGCAGACATTTACAGGTAAGATCCACTTCCATGAAGTTACCAACTGATGAATCGCCTACATTATAATCACTGACTACAAGGATTTAGCTTTTTTTTTTTTTATTATTTCATATATAGACGAAATGTTCTTTTTTATTTTAGTTTAAAACTCAGTAAATTAGCCAGTCACTTTTGTTACGCCCATGCAATGTTCTATAAGGGGTCGTCCATATATTACGTAACGCGGCAAGGGGGAGGGAGGGGTTCGGCCTTGCGTTACAAAGTGTGACAAGAGGGGAGGAGGAGATATATGCCTTCGTTACGTAATGCATGTTTTTTGCTGTGATTTTTATTTTTATTCTCAGGTGTATATGAAATCTTTTAAACGAATAATTTTATTCAGTTCTTTTCTTTTCTTATAAGTAAATATTTCTATTGTTTTGGGAAATTGCGAACATATACCCTATAAATGATGAATCGTGCAGGCTCCAGAAGGGATTCCAAGACGCTACTAGACACCAGCATGACGAATTCTGCGTGTATTACAATAAAACTACGTTTTGCGGCTACCACCGCATTGCGTACGGCACACGAAACTTTTC